>RCUC01084917.1:0-18112 GCA_003697995.1 Taxidea taxus jeffersonii
AAAAAATTATTTATTTATTTATTTGACACACAGAGAGAGATCACAAGTAGGCAGAGAGGCAGGCAGAGAGAGAGGAAGAAGCAGGCTCCCTGCTGGGCAGAGAGCCCGATGCAGGGCTTGATCCCAGGACCCTGAGATCATGACCTGAGCCGAAGGCAGAGGCTTTAACCCACTGAGCCACCCAGGTGCCCCAAGGACCAGAAATTCAAATCATCTTTGGTATGATAAGAAACTTATCAAACAGTGCCATCCAACGAGAATATTTTGTTTTTTTTCAAAATCAAGTTGGGAATTTCAGTTATTATTTAAAATTTTTTTTCACAAATATAGTTTTTTTTCATAGAACACAGATGCTCTTAACTCCCTAGCAGTCACCATCTGTACCTCAATTTACATTTCCCAAAACACTGCTGACATCTGTTTAAATGCCAATCTCTCCCAAACTTAGTAGGATTTTAGCTTAAAAGTGATATCCTATGAGTGATTTGGAGTTTCAGAGTTATACTGATTTTAATCAAGATGCTCAATGGCTACAGATATATAACCTTTATTTGTCCCTTTAAGATTTCCATAAAATGCAGGCCAATATTGATAATCATCTGTCATTTCCAGGAGAATGTGGAACTCTTATGCCAGGTTAGACATTTTATCTCTAGGACAAGGAAGGGAAAGTTTCTGAACTGTCATGGAGAAAATTCTGGATGATTAGCAGTTCTCCCAAAGAATCACTGCCCCTGATTCCTTGCTGTTGGTTGGTATTCCTTCTATTCAGAGATGCCTGACTTTCTTTGATGAATCATTATGTGAGGGGAGGCGTAGAACATATGCCTGGGGATAGACACCATGTAGGAATGGGGATGAAAGCTGGCTGAACAATGGGACTGAGAAGATAATCATGAGCTGTGAGATACTGATTTTTTTTTTTAAAGAACGTGTATAAATTATGTCCCTAAATGAGTATTGCTCCTTTACAATATGCATCCAGGGAAATGATAAACTTATAAATCTAATAGTGCTGTAATTATTGAAAACATTCTTGGAGTTACTTTGAAGTCAGTGGCATTTTTAAAAGAAATTCTCAGGGATGTCCAATTTTTTTAAAGAGAATAACGGACAAATCCAGTAGTCATCTGGAATGTCGTATTGCTATGAAGTAGGTTTAAGGTGCCACTTTTCCCTAACTGGTTCATAAACTGATTCTAAGAAGGCAATTTTATTTTTTATTTATTTTAATTTTAAGTTTTTAAAATATTTATTTATGTGTGTGTATGAGAGAGAGAGAGGCAGAGTACTTACAAGCAGGGGGAGTGATAGAGGGAGAGGGAGAAGCAGACTTCCTGCTAAGTAGGGACCCTGATGTGAAGCTTCTTCCTAGGACCCCGGGATCATGACTTGAGCCGAAGGCAGATGCTTAACTGATTGAGCCACACAGGCACCCTCAAGAAGGCAGTTTTAAAAGATGAGTTTTAAAAAAAGCATAAACAATGGAAGCAACAGGGGACTAGGTATGTAGTCCCTTGAGAAGAATTCTTCATTTAGAAGTATAAATTTGGGGGATGCCTGGATGACTCAGTTGGTTCAGTGTTCAACTGTTGATTTCAGCTCAGGTCATGATCTCGAGGTCCTGGTATTGAACCCCACATCAGGCTCCCTGCTCAGCGAGGAGTCTGCTTCTCTCTGTCCCTCGTCCTCTGCCCCTCCCTCCCAAATAAATAAATCTTTAAAAAAAAGCATAAATTTGGTTTTATTTGTATTTTGGAATCACACGGATCTGGGCTTTAGATCTGACTTCATATGTTTCAAGATGTGTGACCTGGATTGCTTAACTATGTTAAACCTCAGTTAATTTCCTCATCTGTGAAATTGAGATAGAGTATCTACTATAGGATAGTGGGCATTGTGAGGATTAAAGAGGGTAGTATATGTAAAATACTTTGCCCAGTATTTGGTGTAAGCTTTCAATAAAATTGATGCCAACTCCATATCCTCCTTCATACCCTCAAGGCGTGTGTGTGTGTGTGTGTGTGTGTGTGTGTGTATAGCTTCTAATCTCATGGGATGACCTGTGATATATTAGAAGGACTTGGAGCAACCATTTATTTGGCTATAATGGTTCTAGACAAATCGTTTAACTTTTAGGGTCTTGGCTTCCTCTTTTGCAAAGTGGGTATAATAATACTTCTCTTGCCAGATTGCCCTGAATATTAAAGATAATGTAAAGAATTAAGAACGTTAATTATGATTATTGTGGAAAAGCTATTAAGATAATAGCTTTTTAATGGGGTCCAGATTGTTCTACAAAGATGATTATAAATTTAATATGGTACTCATACTTGTGTTTTAAAACTGATCAAATTCCAAATTGCAATGTGGGAAATACCCAAGTTAGCAAATATTTCTGGGCATGGCTCCATCACACCTGGATTTATTGATTTCTACTTTGCAGACCTAGAATGTCATAGGTTAGTTTGTTCTACTTATATTTCTGAATGTATTTCACAGGACTCCGAGCGTTACCAACATAGGGCTTTAGGTTAACTACAGAGCCCAGCAGAGCACCACTTCTATGGCTAGTTTTTTCTCATCTGCAGACCAAGATATTAGAGAAGAGTTTCAGTTATGAAATATTTCAATGAATTTTTAAAAATGAAAATGAAAATTGTAATAGAGACAGGGCACTATTCTGTTCCCAATCCAGCATTAAACTTCCCCCCAACAAGTCTTCAAGAAATTCTTATAACAAAAGAAAATCAGATCCTGTACCAACATTTCTCTTTCAAGAGGACAGAATATTCATATTTTCTTTCATTTTGTTTGGCAAAAATGTCTCAGTTAAAATGAGATGTCTGACTCATTTCTACAGCCAAATATTTCTGAAATAAAAGTTTGGAGTTACAAAAATAAAAAAAAATCAAAATCCAACTCAATTCTAAAATAGGCTTAAAACTTGCTGATTTAAATCAAACCAAAATGTTTAGGAACAAAATTGTAGTTAAATAAGTAGTTTTCAAAATTTTTTTTAAAAAGAGTGGAATCTTTTCCTCACATTGAATTTTACAGAGTCTAAAATTGGAAATGGGTAAAAGCAAGGCTACTATGATTAAAGAAGGAACAGAGAGACCTACCCTTCACCTGGCTAACTTCTCCTTCCTTCCCTCCTCCATCTCCCATGATCATATGACATCTTCCCAGAAACCCCAAGACTACTAGAAACATAATTTGGGATTTGTTACTCTAGATATTCCTTTGGTTTCCTGTATTACCTTTGTTAAAAAATAAATAATAAATAGAGCAGTCTTTTTGTGCATAGAGCCCTAATCCTGTCAAATTGAGTAGACAGGAGACAGGCATGTTTATACCCTGACAGCTCAGTTCTTTTTGCTTTGCCCAGTGTTTGGGAGCAGGGGTTCTGAATATAGACAAATCTGTCTGCAGGTTTGATTTCTATTGGTGGTTTAAATTTCTCCTGGTTGGTTTGGCAGATTTTCTCTAATGACTTTCAAATCAAGAAGACAGGTACCACAGTCTTAAGAAGTAGCTCTACTGATGTTTGATAACATTAGCCATATTAGTACTTTCTTGTGTCAAAGTACAATGTCAAAACAGGCACGGGGTGGGGTCATGAATGCTCTTATAAAGGGCACAGACTCTCTGTAACATATCCCACCCAGTTAGGAAAGGTTGTTTTGCCCTTAATAAATTGCCAATGGTGTGACGGTGAATAGGGAAGAATGTTGATGTGGTTCATGCAGGACCCTCTGGTGTCCTTTAACTGACATCTGGGTTTTAGAATCCAGTTGCCAGAAACCATCCCACTCAAGGAGTAAAACTCAGTCAATATAACTAGAGCAGCATAACATCATGACCCTAAACCCCAAGGTCAATGAAAATTGTGGGACTGATATTCCAAACTGGCCTGAGTGCATAGGATCTGATGGATAGAGGGAGGGAAGTGTGGAGGAGCTGCTGAATATAAATAATGAGCAAGGCTGCTGGTTTCTGACCTCCGGGCTGTGTGCTAGTCAAAGTAGTCAAGTTAGAATCTAGAGATTTATCATAGTCGCCTAACAAGGCACTTGAAGAGAAAAATACACAGCAGAGCTCTAAAATTTCAGTCCCAAGGGTTTAAGGGGAAGGTGACTGTGCTCCACTTTCCATATGCTGTGTGTCTTTGCGTGAATTACTAACCTCCCTAATTAAACCTTGGTTCCTTTAGCTGTAAATCCCTGTATTTCTCAAACTGTCCTGAAGAATCAGTTTTTTCTTTAAGTTACCGGTTCATGTAGAGACTATATATGTATTTATAGTATAACACAGTAAAAAGGAATTCCTAGAAATACTTGAATTTTTTTCTTAAATTCAACAGACATAAAATGATTCTGTCAAATTGTTTTTAAAGTTTCTAAATTTTTACTCTCAATTTCTATAGTATATTGTTTTATACTGCAGACCAGTAACAATTTGTGGACTGACACCTATATGTGAACCAGACTTTTTAGTATCGTTGGTACAGACATTAATGGTACCCACTTTATATAGGGGTATTATGAGGCTAAGTGGAATAGTGCATATATTTGAGAACCATTGTCATAATTTTTATATTTCATATAGGCTTAACCCTTGGAAAGTCATTTTATCACTAGTAAATCCCTGCCTTTGTAAAACCGTAACAACACAGAGGTTTTCATAAAGAGTACATAGGAAGGAGAGAGAAGGAATGGTTTAAGTCAACCTCTCTTGAGAGACTGAGGAATGGTAGGTCTCAGGAACACCACACGAGGGTTCAAATTTTGGGAGCCAATCCATGTGCGAAGTACACAGCCCGGGGCTGCTACTTTAAAAATGTGAAGTGAAGGCATCCAAACCAGGGCCCCTGTCTGGGGCAGAGATTCGTATCTGCTGCATAGTTAGTGTGATGCTCTGGTGATTAGGTGTGTCCTGGATTTTATTCTCCTTATTAGAGTTGCTGGGTAGCTGACCAGCACAGTATTTAGCACTTGGTCTTAGAGGCACACAGACCTGGGTTTGAAGGTTTCCTCCTTATTGCTGGTGTGACCACAAATGAGGTTATTTATGTTCTTCAGGCTCCTGTTTTCTCCTGTGTAAAGTGGGGGCTGGTAATAGCACCTGGCTTCTTAGTGCTTCAAAAGGATTAAATGAAATAATTAAATGAAATAATTTTTGAGTAATGGTAGTCATAAGGCCAAAGTAGGCAACTCAATTTTAGCTAAGGGACGCTAGTGCATGACCAGATATTATTTGGCGTGATGGACAGAAGGGGCCGGTGGCAGCAGCATAACCCTCTTAAATACAGTGGAAGAAAAGAACCCCAAACCTTAGCATCAGTTTTAAAAGGCTCCTGACCCTTAAATTATGACTTCCTCTGTAGCTCTCTAACACTCTCTCTCCTTCCCTTCACCCCAGCTGTGAAAGATATGGTTATAATATGGAAAAATGAATCAAAGTCTTGAATACATCATCTAAGGTGAGGAAAACGGCAGGGGTTGAACAGAACTCTGGGAAAGCAGGAGCCCCCTTTCTTTCCTCTCTACAGAGCGTGCTGAGACTATTTGTGATTAAAATTCTTAACACGATTTCAAAGTATCACCTTCCTAGGTAGATGACATGCAAAGGCAGCACAGAGATTGAGGAATGATCTGACTCAAGTGGCTCATTTGTGAGAGCTTGAGTAACACTCCATAATGAATTTGCTATTTACTGATATAGCCGTGCATTCATTTGGCATTAATGGGCAGGGGCAATGTACAGTCAGTTATTTTATTTAAATTTAGGACTTGGTACCAGGCAACTGAATTTCTGCAGAAGGAAAGTGATATGCTGGCTTCCAAAGGTTCTTATTGCCATACAATCTCATAGCTGAAAAATAGAAGATATGGAAAATAACACGGAACTGTAAATATTAAGTACTGATAATGCTGCTGCTAATAACACATTTTATTTGGAAGTTACATTTAGAGAGGGTGATTTCCTGAAAAGTTATTGGCCCACAAGGGGTGAACTTAAGGCATAAGACTAGCCAATGTGGCTCCCAAATACTTTTCCTAACTTACACAATTATGGGGAAAATTTCATGGGGTGTAACTTTTAATGAAGCTTCAGTAGACTTTTAATTTCACCATACTCTCATCCCTAAAGTCCTTTTTAGTTATTTTTTTAGTTATTTCTGGAGCTCTTAGACCAGGTGGTGTCTCATGTGTGCCCTAGAATGAACCACCTCAGATGTCTTAGTCTCCTCGTCGAAGGACCTTGACATTACTTCCTTCCTGGTGGCCTCTATGAGAATGCTGCCCTGCCAGCACACCTTCCCTTCCTTTGGGGGGCTGTCTAGAGCATGCAGGCAATGGTCTGTGGCAGAGCTGGCCAAGTAGCGCTCTCTCACAGTCTTCCATTAACATAGATATCTATATTTCTTAAATTAACCTCTTTCTTATAGGGGCTCAAAATCAGACCATCAGTCTAGGTTTTTTTTTTTCTGTAGGTAGCAGGAAGTCAGGGGAGGATAGAGACTGTGCCATTCCCTGCCTTGATTTTATCTGACTTCTCCCAGGGGCCTGCTACAAAGTCCTCATGAATATTATCTATGTAAATAAACATTGGCAAAGTAGAAAGGATCATCCAGCTCCATTTATTAAGAGCATCT
The DNA here is from genome assembly GCA_003697995.1 of Taxidea taxus jeffersonii. Lineage (NCBI taxonomy): Eukaryota > Metazoa > Chordata > Mammalia > Carnivora > Mustelidae > Taxidea > Taxidea taxus. The sequence goes on from RCUC01084917.1 coordinate 6,662, forward strand.
GGATCCTGGCTACAGTCCAGAGAAGTGTACCCCTAGAATGAAAAACTGATTAAGTCATGGATACTTTATATTTTGTACTTTAACATGGATGAGTTTTTAAGATATTTTTCTAGGAGCATGCTTGGCTAGGAGAGGTTCTGGAAACTATGGGGCACCTGAGATGGAAGAGATGGGGTTGGCAGGGCAAAATATTGAGGGTACGGAAACTAGTTTTGACAGTTTTGCAGTTGTACTCTAAAGTGGTCTGGCTCAGTCTCATTATTAGCAAAATTTAAGAAAAGCCAGGAATGAGGTGGGTAACTGTAGCTAAAGTAGACCAAATAATGAAAAGAAAACAAAGTTCAAATATTTTCACATGAATCTGCCACTGTGCATGTTCTGCTTCAGTATTTGGCATTTCTAATGTTGGGTCTGAATCAAGACCTTTGAAAAATTGAGGATGTCCACCCATAGAGACTGATTACCACTCATTTGCTGATTATGAGAAGTTACCTCTCAAAAGTCATTCATTGCCACCTTTTGTGCATAGGTCTTGTCTGAAGTTATGTGTCGGAAAAGAGCTGCAAAGGATTCCTATAATTTTGACTCTTAAGGGAATACTGTCGTCATTCTCTGAAATCTGTTTCTCTGATATCCAGGTCACCTCTGCTCTAGACTTTGTCTTTGTAGGGAATGGTAGGGCTTCAAGGCACATGCGGACTGTGTTTTTAAGCCCCATGATTGCCTCACTCAGTCACTCAGCCTAACTGGATCATTTCCAACGAAGTGAATCTAGGGAGGCAGGAGACATAAGTACAGTCAGGGCAAGGATTCCTTCCTTTGTCATCATCAAGGTCTTTTTAATATATGGCTTTCTTCACTCAGGGACCTCATACTTTAACAATTTTATTTACCAACCAGTATTTATCTTGTAATAATGGCTTTGTTTTTCTTGTTTACTAAGATAAGCTATGCATAACTCCAAATCAGAGTTTTTGATTGACATGATAATCAGGAAACCAGTGTTATTAATGCTGTAATGCTGTAAAAATTAAAACAAAGTGAAAGAAAATCTGGTGTGTGTATTTGTGTTTGTGTTAGTTATATGTATGTTTGCCATTAGGATTTCAAGATACTAAATGCAATTCACAATGCCTATTTCTGTTTTTACTTAATCTTTGAGGAATGCCAAATTGAGGAATGCAGGATGGAAAATTTTCTGGGGTCTGGTGAGGTTGTGAATATATGAAGAGCCACATCATGGCTTTGGAGGCTTTTCCAGAGGGACTTTTGAGCTTTAGCCAACATCTTGGGATGAATGATAGGGTATACCTATTCCTTGGGGAGTTCAAAACTCTGCCTAAAGATCCCAAGGCTATTTTCAAGCAGTCAACAAGTCTGGTTGTTGAGCTGACTCTCTTTCTTACTATTCCATTTTATTTAAGTGTCCAGTTTTGACACCACAGAGAGAATATTGGATTAAAATAGTTTTACCCAACATTAGTGAGCTGGTGGGCAAATTCAGCCTATGTGGCAATTTCCAAGCAAGTCTTTATTCATTAGTCTTTTGAAATATGCCTTTTATTTACCTCAGGGGCCTGAGGAAATAGATGTTGGGACTTGGGTGGCACTTCAGCCACTTCCATAAGCACCTGTTTTAAGTCCTCATCTCCACTGGCCAGAGAGAAGAATGAAAACAAAATGAATGATTTCAGCAGTTTGCCTTGTGAAGGAAATGTCTGTTAATCTCTTTGTACCTTACAAGTAGCTTTCAGAGCATTCATCTACAAAATCTTGTATTGTCTTTAAAGGGATAATGAAAGCAGGGTATAAATTGGGAAGTAATTTAGATTACAACATTTTTAAGAGGACCCACTCAATTATTGACCCTTTGTAGTTAATTAAAACAGATAAGAGACTTCCCATATAAGTGATTAATTTAAAACATAGATATAAAACAGGCAAATACACATAGAGGATTTTCATAAGTGATTGTGGCTCAATTGCCTATTTAAACCAAACATACATTTGATTGTTTTTAAATATTGATGCCTTTGCTGTTATTACAAAACACTGAGTAGGAGTTCACACAATGAGGGTGACATGTGAATGTGTCAAGCTAATGTCAAAACAACAGCCTTGAGCAGCATCACAGTCTGACAGGTTTCAGAACGGAGTGACTGCTGACTGGACTACTCCGAGGCTAAATTAGGTCTCTCCTTGTAAGGACTTTGCTATTTTCTTGGGTGTGTGCAGCCTGGAGTTATGTCAGACTTCACTGATTATACCCCTGTGTAGAGAGGGAGGGCATGAACTTTGCCAACGGGAGGGATGAATATGTATGGTGTTTTTCTTTGGATCAGACTGACTGCGACCTCTGCTGAGAGGGATTGTGTGACAGTATGCTTGACTCTCTTAGCATGAGGCCTGCCAAATAAAGCATCTAGGTTTCACCTCTCATATAAGGACAATCAACCAACCAATGCCGAACTTCTTATAGCCTAGAAAGCACTTCTTTTACTGTAGGGCTGCTGAAAATGTGATTTCCTTTGCCTGGAATAGTTCTGGCTCCCCTGAAACCAGTGTAAAACTGGTCTTGTCTGACATCTCCCTAGAGTGGAAATCTTGGCTTAAATGCCATATCCCAAGGACACCTTCACTGACTTTCCAAACTAACTTAGGAGATCCCCTGATATATTGTATTAGTCAGGTCTCTCCAGAGAAATAAGACTAATAAGAGAGATACACATGTGGTGGGGAGAGATAAGGAAATTGGCTCACAGGATTACGGAAGCCTGAGGAGTCCAAAATCTGGTGAGGTGGACTGGTAGGCTGGAGACCCAGGGAAGAGCCATTGGTGCAGTTCAAGTCCAAAGATTGTTGGCAGAATTCTGTCTTGCCTGAGGGAGGTCAGTCTTTGTTCTGTTTGTTTAACAGATTGGATGAGGCCCATCCAAGTTATAGAGGATAATCTACTTTGCTCAGAATCCACCAATTAAAATGTTAGTCTTACCCAAAACATACTGCCATAGGAGCATCTTAAATAATGTTTGAACAAATATCTATGTATTATAGCGCAGACAAATTGATGCATACAATTAACCATCACACCCAAATAACATTATCTTATCTGTCACTAGTTATGCATGTGAATGTTTTCAGTCCTCACTAAGCATGAGAACATGGGCCATGTTTGTTTGTTATGTTTTTGACATGTACCCCGAACTCAGCACAAGGCTAAACACCAAGTAGACACTCGCTGAGTATTTAATTAATTAAGTCCTTATGCATTCAACAAATGCTTATTAAGTACCTGTCCTATACTAAATACTGCTCTGGTTGCCAGAGAGAAGCAGTGAACAAGACATAAAATTTCTGTCTTCTTGGAGCTTCCATTCAAGTGGGAAAATCTAAAAGTTGAGTTGTTTTAATAGGGATATGACCTGACCTGACTTTGGTTTTAAAAACACCACTTTGGCTGCTACCTTAAGTGGACTGGATGAGACAGGAGGGAAGGGTGGGAGCAGAGAGCAATTAGGGTCTTTGTATCAATTTGGATGAGATATGATGGTGGCTTGGACTAGGCTGGTAGAAGAGGAAGCAGTGAGGAGTTTAGAATTGAAATGTGTACTGAAGGTGGAGAAAACTTCTTGAAGTGATGTGAATGTTGAATATATGTGATAGAGAAGTCAGCAATGGGGCCTAAATTTTGGGTCCAAGTAACTGAGGGTGGTCTCATTGAGTGCAAAGCTTGTTTAAGCAGGAAATCAAGACTTGTTTTAGATGTGTTGAGCTTGACATGTGTGATTGATATTTGAATGGAGAGGGTGAGAGCGAGATTGAATATTGAAGTCTAGATCTCATGGAAGAGGTCTTGGGATGGGAGGTGATCATATAGGAAGTATACAGGGTTATGAAGAGGAAGGTGCAGAGGGAGAAGATCTGCCCTTGGGTTTAAATAGAGGAGGAATGTCTAAAAAAGAGACTGGAAAGGAGTGGTTAGAGGTAGGAGAAATAGCAGAAGTGTTTGGTGGCTAGGAGCCCTGGCAAGAAAATATTCCAGGAAGTAGGGAGAGATCATCTCTGTTTGCAGCTGAATGAATGAATTGGGCCCCAGTATATATGAAGCACTCAAATAACCCAAAGAGTTATAAGATACGATATTATGTCCATGTGCCTATTTGGGAAGATAAGCCAGTTGTATTTGACTGGAGCATTCCTTGAGAGTTGTGGTGGAGAAATTGGGGAAAGAATAGAAGGACATTTTTTTTTTCTCTTCTGGGATTAGCCACTCTGTGCTCATTAGAAAGAGGGAACAAATTGTTTGTTTGTTTTAGCATTAATTGAGAGCCTGTTATGTAACAAGCCCTGTTTGACCCTTAATATTATAATTCTGTGAGTTTGGTCTGAAAATAAAGCTTTCAGAGCAGTTACAGTTTTATGTTTTTCTCTGTCTCATATTCCATCATAAGAACTCCATGCAAATTAAGCACCTTGAACTGAAAGGAGTAAAAGAGAAGGTCCTTCTAGAAATATATAGCACAAAGGAAAGAAATCTGAAGTTCAGATTTTTAAATTAAGATTCATAAAATACCCAAAACAGAGTCTGTCAAGTGGAATATGGAGATGATAGAGGTTACAGCACCATTAGGAGAGAACATTTATTAAGCACTTACAGTGTGCCAGGCATTTTCTAAGTACTCAGCACATATTAATTTATTTAATATTTATAGTTAACCCAATATAGCACTGTTACTCTCATCCCAGTGAGAAAACTGTAGCATTGACAATTAAGAAATTTGTCTCAAAACAAATAGCCTGTAAGTGATTGAGCCAGAATTTAGATTTAGCTGTCAAGCTCCAGAGTCTACATTCATAGCCATTATGTTTCATTGCTTCCGATAACCCCATGGGATAACTTCCAGAGGAAGCATGAAGTGGTATTGGCTTGGGGATCCAGTTGAACGTCAGGAGAATGGTGGCACCAGAAATGGAGGTGGCAGGAAGATCTCTGAGATTCGATGACAGAGAACGTTGGAAATTCTTTTCAATGAATAGAGATGTCTGAGGAGGTGAGTGTTGTGTGTTTGTGTGTGTGGTGGGGAAAGTAGTAAAGTCTATCCACACTTGTCAGAATGTTTTAGCAATGCTACTAGCTGCTCTGCCTAATATGTGCTCCAGTGCTTTGAAGAATAGGTACAGGCTTCTTTAAGGAGGCAGGGTGATGACTGCTGAATTTCCATGTTACATGTGTAAGGGTTTCTTTGAGGCAGGGATAATCTTGACTGCTTGGTCCATCTTGCTTTCTTCTGAAACTCTCTATACATGGTCCACAAAAGAGTCTGTGTCATTATATTTTGATATAGTTATCAAACCAGCAGGCTGATAAGGTTGACAAGAAAGAGAGTGGTAAGAATAACAGGAAGTTCCCTGTAAGGAGAAACAAGGGACACCCATTTGTTCAGGGATTGGCCTCACCTCTTCTGCAGTTGCCCACTCCATTGTTTTCCCTCACTGTAACTGGGCAGGAAGGATGGAGTTCACCTTCCTGAGCTTCAAAGAAGGGCCTGCTTGCTTATGCTTGATGCCAAGAGATCTACCTGCCTTCTGTTCTCTGTGCACTCAGTGGAGAGAGATCAGGCCTCAAAAGAATTGTTGCAGCTAAAGAGGTCTCTGTTTTCATATTAAAGAAGGTCAAAATCATGGCTGCCTCATCTCAATGTATTAAAGGAAAAAACCCCACTCAGCTACTTATTTTTTTTAAAACAGGGAAAAGAGCTAGATTACTAACTAAATAAGTGTTACCAGAATTCAAATAGGTGATAATTGCAAAAGAAAGTCTAAATGGGCTTTTATTTTGCATTGAAGAGTGAAAAAGTCACTGGTGTTTTCAGCATCATGGAGAGCCTAACCCTTTGTTTTCCAGGGTTCAGAAGAATCTTTTGGAATTCTAAAAAGCCTAACCTGAAAATAGCATTCACTGCTCACTGAGGGTTAGCTGTCTCCTTTCCCCATGTTTCTTGTATTCATAGATGGTCTGCACTTGCACCTCTGGTATTAGTCATAACAGAAAGCAATAATTGCATTACCCCAAAGCATCTGCTCTGGTATAGTGAGAAAGTGGCCTGTGGATGCCTTTTTCTGTGGTGTCCCAACACCAAATTTTGCATCAAATACCTTGTTAGACTAGTTATCTTTAATACAATTAACTGACCTTTGTTGGACATGCACAGCACCATCCTAGTCCTTAAACTTGATGGAGAGGGAGTTGTGCTTCCTGCTCTCTTATGCTTACTGTCTAGGGGAGGAAACAAGTATAAGTAATTTTAGCATAAGGTAGACTGTGAACTGTAATGTAGGTATATGCTGAGTGCAGTGGGAATTATGTATAATGATAACTTAAGAGACTGCTAAGAACAATTATATATTTAATAAAATTCTGTGATGATGACCGTGATAAGATGGGAACAAAAATGAGGCTTGAGATATATTTGGCCTGTTATTTTTGAAATAATGATTCAGTTGTCTTCAATGCTGTATAAGGTTGTGGTAAAAGGCTTCGCACTTGCTCAAGCCAAAATTACGAAGTGAGGTAATTGTTAGCCTTTCAACATAAATGTAGTCTCTAGTCTGCCTGAAAGACAGTAGACTGGGATTTGGGTTTTAATTTTGCCACTAAGTTATGTTTGCCCATTTGTCTCTGTTTCTTGCTCTGTCCAGTGGATGTGAGGGCACTCTGTGAAATTGGAAATCACGGTTTATTCAATTTAGATGTTTCACTGCTTCATGTGTATCTGTCACTGAGAGGAAGAACATTCTGGGGCTGAAGCTCAGCTGTGAAGTGGGAATAATAGTACCTCCCTACCCACAGCATTACTGGGAGTTATCAGTGAGGGAGGAGATATGAAAGCTCTTTAGCTAAAAGTATACTTAGTGTGAGGCTAGGCATAGTGCCTATACAAATTTATATTTATATAGGATCTTTGAGGATTTATATATATTTTTTATGTCTCACAATACCCCCTGAAATAGGAAGGTATTTTACAGGCGAGGAAACTGAATCACTGACTGATTATGTTACTGACTGGCAATTAGAGAGTAAATTAGTAGAATAAGAACTGGACCACAGCTCTCCTAAATTGCTGCTGGGCACTGTCCCCTCCAAATGTTTTTTGGTTTGAATCACAGAATAATGGAGAACAAGTAAATTGAGAGTCTTTTAAAGTAGTTTTTCAAATGGCCTGAAAAACAAAAAAAATATGTTTTTTCCCCATTTATGGCAGATTTTGGACATTCATATTTATTGGGGGCCATTCAGGAGGTAATTCCTCATAGTGCTTGATTTTACTTTTTGGTGGGAGTTGCTTTTTTTTTTTTTTTTTTTTTTTTTTTTGCAGTGGGAAAATATTACTATTGTGAGGGTTGAAATGTGAAAACATGCTCTCAAGTGAAAATTGTATGGGGCACTTAGCATTCTGAAAAATATTTGAGTCATTATGTTGCAGTTCTAAAATTGAATCAATGCTATATTTAATAAGACACAACAGGCCATGAATTATTGCACATTAATTCATACCCAGTGTGTTGCTAGGCACATGGCTAAAAGCTGAGTACAGTCAATGCAACCAAACATAAGTACACCATAATTCACACACCAGAGGGACCCACTGTAATTATAAAATGCTATTATAAATGGTTATTTAAAAATATTTAGATATATTAAGTTTTATGCCTACATTATTCATGATATATGGTATTCTCATAAATTTAGCAGATCACTCTCCTTTTCTCAATACCATAATTCTAAGATTTACATGTTAAATCCTAGATCTCCATTTCTCTCATCATAAGCTCCCTAAGGCTAGAAATATTATTCTGTCATTTCCAATTTTCATTTGGGAATAAACTGAACTTTCTATAAGCAAGAAGTGTCCTACCAAGCTATGTGGAGCAACGTTTTGATTAAGGTGGAATAGTGAAGGGCTAGAAATTCTGCAGTTTCAATGGAGACAAAATGCTGGTCAGGCTGGAGCGTGTGGCTGGGCTCTACCAAGAGGCTGCCATTGGGCCCTGAGGAATAGGAAAACAGAAGGGAGCCCTCATGCTGGTTCCATATATAAGAAGGATGGTAGGTGAGAGTCAGTTAATTAACCTGAGTGCATGCTCTGGTGAGCTTTTATTTTTAACTTCACAAACTATGGTTCGCATTTAATATTGGTAATTGTTGATGAGGAACATTGAGGAAAATGTAACTCATTCTACAAATATTTATACAACACTTCCTGAGGAACTATCTGGACATCGTTTCCAGTGACCCAAAAGTATAATGGGGACTGCTAGGATTCAAGAGCAGGGAGCTGTGGGTCCTTAACACAATGCAAAATAAATATTGCTGTAGTATGTACAATGAAACTTAATTTTTACATAACATTTAAAATTATGTTATTTATGAAAGAAGTATTCATTACTTAGATTTTTATACTCATTGATACATGTGTAGCTGCCTTTGTTAAAATGATTAAGAAGAGAAGCATTGACCTTTTATCTCCAGTCAAATAAGATCTTCTTTTTAGTTATTATATTTTTTCCTGAAAATCTGTTTTATTCTTGCCTTACCATATTAAATTGTGATTTTATTATCTATATTATTGAATTATATTGTAAACTTTACAAGGCAAGATATTAACATAGTAGCTCGACTTAAATACTATTATAAGCCAAACAAGGAAGAGTATTGCTAAAATTAATGAACTGAGTTCAATTTACATTTCTATTACCAAAACTAATTGTGAGATCTTCCACCTTGATTAGAGTTCTTAGTAAATAAAAATATGCTTATATTTTTTTGAGTGTTTGAATTGCTCAAGTATTACAGGAAATTAGACTTGACCAAGACATTCATTTATTCAGGCTAAGGATGGAAAAATGAACTTCCTTAAACTTCCTTAAAAAGTCTGTTGCTACAAACTAAAGATCTATGTGGTCTTGCTCATGCACTTATTAGTTGTGATTTTTTTTTAAAAGATTTTATTTATTTATTTGACAGACAGAGATCACAAGTAGGCAGAGAGGCAGACAGAGAGAGAGAGGGGAAAGCAGGCTCCTTGCTGAGCAGAGAGCCCGATGTGGGGCTCGATCCCAGGACCCTGGGATCATGACCTGAGCCGAAGGCAGAGGCTTTAACCCACTGAGCCACCCAGGTGCCCCTAGTTGTGATTTTTAATTACACATGTTGTATTGAAACTTCAGCCATATTAAAATATGTTAAAACTGGCTAGTTCCTCTCAAAAATCTACAAATCAAAACATTGTGCTTAGGATGCTAGTTCTGTTCTCAGCCTAATGTAATGTCTCTCAAACCCCAAAGTGCATCTGAATCACCGGAGGGCTTATTAAAACACAGATTGCTGGTCCACAGCGTTTCTGATTCAGTAGTTCTGGATGGGGTTCAGTAATTCACTTGTCTAACAAGCTTCCAGGTGATGTTCCTGTTGCAGGTCTTGGAACACATTTTGAAAATCAATGAAGAAATTTTTTGAATTACAGTTACTGCTTTATTTGCTGCTGTTAGCACACTAGTTGGTATTTGTGGAGCCTGGCAGAGATAAATTGAGTCTGTGATTTATTTACTTGATGACTAATAAGGCAAGTTAATAGGTCTAGATTGAACGAAGAATGTTCAACATAGAATACTTTCCAAGTTTCTGCCCCTTATGAGTATTAATAGGTCGAAGGTTTTCAATCACAAATGTAGTTCCTGGTTTATGAATGGCTTGTTTTCCAGAGTTTGTTGTTTCTTTTTGAATGTTCCACAGATGGCAGAACTAACTAGCAAAAGAAAAAAAAATTATTAAATCCATATGTGTTTGAACCACAATACCGGTTGAACTCTTATTTTCTACTACTTCTAAGGGAATATGTTTCAAGTTAATAATAATTAAAATTCATAAAGCAAGATGTCCAGAGTGCTTTCATATGCATATCTCATTTAATCCTCACAAACTCCTATGAGAAAGATCTTTGTTATAATAACTTTAAAAATATGTCCTGTGTAAGGTCATGCAGTCGGTATATAATAGAGTCTGGGTTGGAATCCAGATTCTTTGACTCTAGACCCCATGCTCTTGCCACTTGCATGATATGTTTAAGTGTCACCTAGGACCTTGAGACTCTGGGAACGTATGAGTGTGCTGGGACCCTCAGCCATTGAACCTGTCTGGTTTTTGACCTTTCCTATCTGAATTTCTTGGGCTAGCCCCTACTGATCTTACAAGAGCTCCTACTTATTCCTTTATTCCTTATACCTTCTCTTTGACAATTTTCTACTTTGGCCATCCTTGTTGGATTTGATCTCTAACTTACTGGGGTAACTTTTATTTGCCCTTTCAGTCTGGTAATTCAGATCCTGTTGTAACCAAGAAATGTTTAAGAGAAGACTCAGATTTCAGGCCATGCACTTCTTTGCCTTTTAATTTTGGAGTCAGGAAGTCCTCTGAATAAGTCTATTTTTGAGGTTAAAACTCAACATAGAGAATGAAACAAGATGGCATAGGGAGGGAGACAAACCAAAAGAGACTCTTAATGTCATAAAGCAAACTGAGGGGGGTGGGAGGGAGAGGGGTTGGGAGAGGGTGGTGGGGTTACATTATATGTTTAAATAAAAAGGCTTAAAAAAAAAGAACAACAACAAAAAAAACTCAACATAGAGTGGTAAAGAAGACTGAATGAAAATGTCTGTTTTTGAAAAGAAAATATTCTCTTACTTAATATCAACAGAGACTTCTCCAGCTTTGAATCAGAAAGTTAACCATTATGGTGGTAGATGAGCTAGATTTCTAGTGTGACTGATGAATTTAGGGAAAAGCCAGATTATTACAATTATGGCCGTATGTAAGGTCCCCACTCAATCCAGGGCACCAGTGTTGAAGCAAATGGTTTACAAGTCCTTTGAGATATTAGTTATTGGTTGGTCAAAAATGTTGCAGTATCAGTTTCTAGTTGCCAACCAAGGATGCCAGTCTTACAAGGAACATTCCTGGTATTAATGAGTCCAGGTAGTAATCCTCAAGGCTACTTTTTTTTTTTCCTATATACCTCTTGGGTCATGTAAAGATGACTTAATCTTCAGTTGTTCAAAGTGCCAATTTTCCAAATACAATGGTAGAAGACAAGTAAGTCCCCCAGCAGCCTTAATTAGCACAAATATAAGTACATACCATTAAGATGAAGAAGAATTTGTGGCATGTCTGTCTGATTAAAGAAACACCAGCAATGATGGCAGAGTGGTGCCACCAGAAACAAGGGGGCTGAGGTCGCCTTCAGGCCCATGGAGAGTTAATATTAGCCCTCTTCAGACATGAAAAATAATAATTAAACACTGCTTGTCAATTAATGCCAACTTAAAGAAAGGCCCTACACTTAGGTTAAGTGAGGAGCACGGGTTGCTTGAGAACAGCGAGAAAGGAGGAGGGAA
>RCUC01084923.1:0-14202 GCA_003697995.1 Taxidea taxus jeffersonii
AAAAAAAAAAATTAGAAACTGTATCTTTAAAAACCCCAGGAAGATCATACAAAAACATACATACCTTTCTATCAGCACTTTTTTAATGACAACATATAATGGATGTTTACTGTTGTCATTAAAATTCATTACAAAATATCTTTGTTGTAAAAAACATTAAATAAGAAGTACGTATGGAAAAAACTAAAATACTGTCATCCCTTCCCCACCTCAGTCCCATTCTTCCTCCAGTTTACGTGTCCTTCTAGACCTTTCTCTATGTATTTACAGTTTTATATGTGTGAGTACCTGTGTATGTTGTAGATATTTCCTTAGACATAAATGTGATACTGTTCCTATTGTTTTGCAACTCACTTTTTAAAATGTATCCTAAAACCTGTCCATACTGATTTACTTCATCTCTTTTTAATGATTTTTAATTTATTGGTATTACTATTCTTATGAAAGTAATACATATTAATGGCTTTAAAAAAATCATATAGTACCACATAATTGTTGGTGAATATTTCAGATTCTCCTTACTTTCCACCTCCCAGAGGCAGCTATTTTCAAGATTTTAGTAGTTGAATATTTCTTCCCATGTTTTAAACTAATATGCACATATCGCTATAACTTAACGTTTCTTTTTTTTTTTTTTTAAGATTTTATTTATTTATTTGACAGAGGGAGGCAGTGAGAGAGGGAACACAAGCAGGGGGAAAGGGAGAGGGAGAAGCAGGCTTCCCGCTGAGCAGGGAGCCCAATGTGGGATTTGATCCCAGGACCCTGGGATCATGACCTGAGCCGAAGGCAGATGCTTAACGACTGAGCCACCCAGGTGCTCTTAGTGTTTCTTTTTCAAATATCACCTATTGATTTTCCTGTGGAAGTTGAGAGTTTAGATCTTTTACCACCTCTGAGCCTCTCTCCCTATAGAAGATAACTTCTCAGTCACATGTTTTCCTTCCCCCATTTTTCCTCTATCTTCAGAAAAAATTTTAAATCCATAATGTTTATAATTCAGTGAGCATGCAGAATGAGACAGTCAATTAGATCACATTTTCTTTATTCTACAACTTTTTGTCCAATAGGAGTTCCTTGATTTCACATCTTCTTGTTTATTCCCTTATTCTGGTGAAACATTACAGTAGTTTCCTGAAAGTGTATTGTGTCGGAGGCAACATGGTCAGACCTTGCATCACTGAAAATGATTGTTCTCCTCTAGGTAGGATTGGAAATTGCCTTCATAATTTTGAAGACCTAGCTCTGTTGACTCGTAAGCCATCCTGATTGCTGATTTATTTTTTAGAAAACTTAATATGTCTTCGGTATCTGAAATTGTCCTTTTTATCTGCTATGCTGGGCACTTGGTGGCTCAATCTAGAAACTCATGTCCTTTATAGCTGGGAAATGGTGTCACATTATTTCTTTGAAAAGATTATTTTTTTCTCCTTTCTCTAGGGCCTCGATGGTAGGATCCTATGTTGATCCTGCAATTTTCTCTATTTTCTCTCTCTCTCTGAAAGTCTTCTTTCTGCTTTCCTCAATGAATCGTTTCACCCTTTTGAAATTCTTCTGCTATCATTGTTTATATATCTAAGAGCTTTTTGGTGTTCAATAAATTATTGTTTAATGGCATCTTGTTTTGTGAATGCAGTATTTTTTCTCGTCTCTTCGAGACTCATTCATAGGTCTAAAAATTGTTCTTTCTGCATGTTTTCTTCCTCAATGTTTCCTGTCTCCTGTTTGTTTCACTCTGTATCTACAATAGTAGAGGCTTTCCTCAAGCACCTGTCCTGCCCTATTTAAGACGGAGGATGCTGAAAGCTAAGTGGAAGCTCTGGGTTCATGAATGGGGCTTGTTACCTTGTGGCCTTTTATTGGAGATGATGGCTCAGAGGCCTGGTTACTTAGCGGGGTGGATGTAGGGGGCTCTCAAATGTCAGTATCAGAATCTTGTCTTTGGAACCAGTCAGTTATTTTTTCATCTTGTTTTTTGTTTTTATTTTTGCCAGTGATCATAAGCTTCATGTACCATCGTCCTGGAAGCTGTGGGATATCAACATGTAGTCTTTCAACCCCCCCTCCCGTTTTTTACTTCATGCCTTGTCCCTTGTCCTTAGCTATACCTGGTGCCCCCACACCTTTCTAGTTCAGTTCCTCTAGAAAGTAAACACTTCTGCTAGAGGAATATCAGAAGGCCACTTAACTAGCAGAGTGAGCTAGGAGAGAAGAATTTTATTTTTATTGGCCCCCTTCCTCCAGCCTTCAAAGCTTCTGGGTGTCTCCGCTTCCTGAACCTCTTTGGAGTTGTGTGGTATGAGTTGGATTCGAGCGTGTATCCTATCCCTCTGTCCCAGCTTTCGTGTTCTGCCCTTCGTGGGCTGCCAAGTCGTCGTCCTTTAGTTTCTCAACCTCAGTTGGTACAGTTGACATGTTGGGGCAGATCATTCTTTGTCTTGTGGGACTGTCTTTTCTGTTGTGGGATGTTAGCATTCCTGGGATCCATTCACTATAGGATGGCAGCACACCCCTTCCCAGCTGTGACAACCCAGAATATCTCCAGACATTGCCACATGTCTTGAGGGTGAATGACCCAGGTTGAGAACCCTTTCTTTAGTAACTTCTCCTTTCTGACTTCTAAAAATTTGACATCTCTCTTTCAATAATGTCTTTTCTCTTGTTTCTTTGGGAATTTTGTCTTTTATTTATTTATTTTTAAAGATTTTATTTATTTATTTGACAGACAGAGATCACAAGTAGGCAGAGAGGCAGGTAGGGAGAGAGAGGAGGAAGCAGGCTCTTCGCAGAGCAGAGAGCTTGTTGTGGGGCTTGATCCCAGGACCCTTTTGTGGCTTTAACCCACCCAGGCGCCCCGGGAATTTTGTCTTTTAAAATTCTTTTACTGTGACTTTCCTTCGGGGCTTGTTGGGGAGAGATGGTATCAGAGAGAAAAGACAAATATGTGTGTTTAATCTACCTTATTTTACTAGAAATCCCTCCAGGTTTTAACTATGCCTCACCTACTCATAGACATTTAGATTGTTTCTAATGTTTTGCTATTATAAATAATGTTATAACAATTATTGCCTAGGTTAGTTTCATCAGTTTAATTTTTTTCTAATTTGAAGGACTAAGAATTCCTTGGGAACTTAGTGAGGTACCTGAAAATTCTGATAATTTCTTAATTTTCAGGACTGCCATAACGGAGGTTAGAAATAGTTTGGGGGGCACCTGGGTGGCTCAGCGGGTTAAAGCCTCTGCTTTCAGCTCAGGTCATGGTCTCAGGGTCCTGGGATCGAGGCCCACATCAGGCTCTCTGCTCAGTGGGGAGCCTGCTTCCTCCTCTCTCCCTGCCTGCCTCTCTGACTACTTGTAATCTCTGTCTATCAAATAAATAAACAAAATCTTAAAAGAAAAAAAAAAGAAATGGTTTGGGGTCGGGGGAGAACGGTCTTCTTCATAGGCCCAGCTCCAGTTCCTGTCGGCGCTGCCCCCACCATTAAAGAAAATTTGCATTCCCTCTGCTGGTTTTGCCACTAATGAACCAATTCCCTGTGTATGACCCATTGTCCCCTAAATCCTCCTTTGCAAATCGGTAAAAGGCTGGCCTTGTTTGTTTCTAAGCGGGAATAATAAAAACAATCTGTCAGACTCCTAACATACATGGTTCCTTTTAAATCCTTACAGCTCCTCTGTGAGAGATAGACGTGAGCCCCATTTTCTATATAGGGACCCAGGGCTCACTGACCTGAGGTTACCAGCCCAAGGTCTGCACCTAAGTCAGGTGCAGTGACTCAGGTTGGTGAGGAACCAAAGCATTTTGTTTTCATTATACCCGCCTGCCTCCCTCCAGTTGACTTTTGATATTCATGAGGAAAGAGGCAAAAAATTATTTTTCATATTTCAGATATGAAGTGAAGCAGGAAAGCTTTTCCTCTAAGGAGAATCTGAACTTTTGTAGGACCAATTTGTGTGATTTTTGACATAGAATCAGTCTTGAGCTCCAGCCCTGTTGAAATTTGCATTTTAATCTCTTGGTGATTTTTCAAGGATTAATTTAAAATGACTAAATTGCTGCATTGCAAATTGAAACAAGCAATAACCATGGGGTTTTTAATATGATAGAGGCTGTTGTAGTGGAAAGAACATGAGTTTTGGAGACAGCCAGGCACCGGGCTCTACCATTCAGGGACCTTGGACTACTCTATTCTCTTGAGTCTCAGTGTCCTTATGTAATAAAGAAAAATGGGTGGAACAAATGAAGAATTAAATGTAAAGTTCCACATTCAGTGCTTGGTGCAAGAGAGATGCTGCTTTTGATGGTCCTTTTCTTTCCCTTCTCTTGGCTTTCCTACAGTTCTAATCTTAACCTCTTTTGAGGTCTGAGTTGTGGCACAAGCCTCTACTTCATGGAGCTTGTCTTTTCTGGGTTTTTGCTAACATTCTTGGTTGTGAACATCAGTATTTGTCCTTTCATGGAGTGTATATTTGACCACACAAGTCTCTTAGCAGGTACCATTGACATCAGAATTTCTGAAGCTTGGAAATGGTGCAGAGAATGGAGCCCAGGACTCCCGTGCCTGTCATGTGGGAGGTTCTGTAAACATTTATTGATTATCTCCTTTAAGAGACATGTTAAACTTAAGAGGATAAGCAAAGAAGACCGTAAAAGGACTTTTATTTTTTTTAAAGGATTTTTTAAAAGATTTTATTTATTTATTTGACAGAGAGAGAGAGAGCACACGCAGGGGGACCAGCAGAGGGAGAGGGAGAAGCAGGCTCCCTACTGAGCAGAGAGCCCGATGCAGGACCCTGGGATCATGACCTGAGCCGAAGGCAGAGGCTTAACCATCTGAACCACCCAGGTGCCCCATGTGAAAGGACTTTGGCACATGGAACTTCATTCAGTCACCAGAGAATCAGGTTGTTCTGGATAGCTTCGGAGAATAGTTAATGTAAGAAAGTGAGAAAGGAGCCAGTATCAGACACTATTTGGAATTTTTTTTTTTTTAATCTATCATGGAATTTTTACAGCAGCCTTAGCATGTGGTTATTGTCCCTGCTCTGAAGAGGAAATGAAGCCCAGAGACCTGAAGTAACTTGCCCTTAGTCAGCTAGCCAGTAAATGCAAAAATTGGAAGTCACAGTCAGGTCAGCCTGATCCCAGCACTGAGATGCTGCTGAGTCCTGGGACTCTGGCTCCATGGCTCCCCACACCCTTCTAAGAAATTGCCCATCGTCAGTTTAGGTTCTATAATTAATTTTATGAACTTCTTCAGTGTCATTTCTCCTTCCATAATGAGATTAATATTTCTTCATCACTGCATCTCTATCATTAGCACTATACCCAGAACCTAGGAGATTGTCAGTATGTATTTATGGAAGGACTGAATGATTAGGTGAATGAATGAATGAATGAGCAAAGCAGTCGCCCCCAGGAAAAGGGAAAATAGTAGTTCTTTTCATTTGGCTTTTCAGCCAGTATGTCTGCAAGACGTTAATGAAAAGCAAATGTAGACAATCTTTCTACTTTCAGATGGCTGTTGAAGTTAATTCTCATTATTTTTACAAATTTTGCGTAAAAATATTTTCTTCCTTTTCACTGAAAAACTGTCACTATGTAATTGTTCATCGGGGTTTTTCTCTATGAAGATAACACATGTAGGAGTGAATTTTATACAGGCAATAGTTAAATGAGCATAAGTCTTTATAAATTTTAAACAGTTGACCTGCCTTAAAAAAGAAATCACAGATCAGGAACAGATACGTACTAATAATTACACTGTAAACCAGTTTGTAAAAGGGATTCTTTTTTAGCAGCCAGGTTTTGAAGTTTACTTTTGATTAATGGATAATCATATAGACCTTCATTTGGAATATTAAACAAACCTGTCTTAATTATCTGGTCAGTGTCATACCAAGTGGTTAATGACGCGAGGAAAGTGTTTAGAATGGCCAGTTACATATAACATTGCCCAGACTCTACTTTGTCAAAAGATGTACCATGATATAGAAAAGATTTATGAGCTCATCGTGACTTTCAAAAATAAACAAAGTTGAGGTGGTGGTAGAAGACCTATTATCAAGTACGGAGATGGTAGAGAATTCCATTGTTGCTCTTAAGAGCTGTCAGGTAATTGTTTATTCTAATGGTTTTTCCATTCACGCGAAGGGATAAAAGTTGACCTCCGGGTAAACCCTGCCTTCTTTCCTATACTTCTCTGATGTGATTGCTTAAGTGAGTTTGTGGAATTCTTTCTCAGACAGATTATTTTAGAATGCAAATTTATAATTCCCTTTTAAGAATCCCACACAACTAAAGTAACCTAAATTCTTAAAAAAAAAAAAAATCAATTGAGGATTTTAAAGGTTTACATTATGATAAAATAATCTAAGCGGGAGTTATTTCAGGAAATAAGACCCACTGGCAAAACCAAGCCTCTCGCCTTAGAAGCCTCCTCCAGACACAGTACAGTAAGTCTTTATCATCTGTACTGTGTATGAAGCTGAAAGTCACAAAGACTAATAAAATGACAGACCGTGGGGCGGACTAGCATCTGTTTCGAAGGCTCCAAGGAGTACCCAGCTTAGAGTCGGTTCTTTGGTTTGGGGATTATCTCATTTCCCTAAGGTACTGAACCTAAGACGCTTTTTCTCTAAGCCCCACTATATCTCCTCCTGTCCTTGGCCCATCCCCCCCCACCCCCCACCTGCTTCCTCACCCCAGGCGTGGATCACAGTGAGCCCGAGGTCCCCAGCCACCTGGGTTGGCACAAGAGCCAGCAGGGACAGCTAGAAGCGAGCAGCCATTATGGGGCTGCTCCTGGGGGAAATGAGGCTTGCCGGGTGCCTTCCCCTCCTCTTTGTCTGGATTTAGAGCCACAGAGGGTTAGATCTAGACGGGACCTTCACCATCATTTCTTTGTAGAGATGAGATGAATAGGAGCCTGGAGAGGCTAAGAAGCTCGTGTGGCACACACCTCTTCCAAAACTCAGCTTCCAGGCTGTCCTGACCCTGTTCACTAGAGCCCTTCTTTGGACTTGAACCATTTCCAGCCTGGGTAGTGGTCAGCTTCATATCCCTGCCACCCAGCCCTGCAGAGAGCCTGCAATGAAGGCTAGGCAGATAGGAAAATGCTCTTGGGCACATAATCAGTGTGTGACTCAAAGAATGCTTGAGCTCTGTGACTGACTAGAAACGGAATGTCCTCAAACCTAAGAACATGCTGGCACGGAGGAAACTGAACCCTTCTGAGCATGGACATTGGAAATAACCCCTCTAAGCCAGATTTTCCTTCCCAGTAGGTGAGTCACCCAGAGAAGTAATCATCAGGGAGGGAGGGGGTAGAGATTTAGACCCAAATCTCTAGACCTAAATGGCGGCATTACTCTAGGACACCAGGCCCAAGACTACAGGAGCAGCAACACCATGCTACGGGATTCATGGTTCCTGAGGAGGAGGACTGATTCCCTTGTTAAATGAGTAGGTTCTGTTTTAAAAAACAAAAACAGAAACAAACTGGGCAGGTGGATAAGTGTGGTGCTCAGTAACCTGGAAGCCTGGGTGTTGTCTGCGATCCTTCCTCCCCCTCCACGTCTCAGGTCTGATTCATCATCAGGTCCTGTGATTCCAGAAATCTGTCACATTCAGATTCAAAGTCCCCTGCTTGCCCTCTCCTGGGCATCTTCCATAGGACCTCTAGGAAGATCTTTCTGAAACATGTGTGACTGTATCATGATTCTGCAGCAGCTCCTCCTTACCCGTGGGGAAAGTCTAAGCTCCCATCGAATCTGAACCCAGCTCCCCTGCCCTGCATCCTTCTCTTCACTCTACTGACCTGCTGGAGCTCCTCTCTCCCGCTGCTTCTGTCTCTGCATGAAATACGCTTCTCCCCCGTCCATTGAAGCCCTGCTGGGAGGCCCACATCCGCTGTCTTCTCCTCCGTCAAGCCTTCCCCGGCTTTGCCCCATATCTTATCCAGCGAAGTTGAACATGCCCTGCTCAGGCAGTAGCCTGGACCACGGGAGTTTACACACCATGCTGATGCCATTCCCACCCCCAGGCTACACTCCTGGAAGATGGGGATCATCTTTACCTAATCTCTGCAGGCCCAGCTCCCAGGATGGTACGAAACACATAGTAGGAGTTAAATAAGTGGTTGTTGATTCAGCTGATTACAGGTGGCAGAAATGGGAGGTTGAAGACTTAGTCCCACTGAAGCAAAGTGCTAGGAGAGTGGTATACCTTGTGTCCCTTAGAAATACAAGTTCACAGTATGTTCTGGCTTCAGTCTTGGCCTAGGACAGCATGCCGTGGAGCCCCTCTCTCTGCCCCTTATTCCTCATTCCCTACACTCGTGTCTTACCTGTGTGATGACCTGATTTGTGAAATGAACATCTGTTTCTGTATGCAGCCCCCTCCCTATCACCTGATGAACAAACCACCTATTTCTTCATACTTTTATTTTTTTAGAGAGAGAGAGCATGCATGGGGGTGGGGAGAGGAGGGCCAGAGGCCAGAGAAGGGGAGGGAAAGATGGAGGGAGAGACAGAGGTGGGGAGGGGGAGGGAAATCCCCAAGCAGGTCTGAGATCATAACCCGAGCCAGAATCAAAAGTTGGATGCCCAACTGACTGAGCCACCCCGGTGCCCTTCTTTACATTTTTAATAAACGTAGCCACAAATACTTTAAACAGCAATCTCCCCACCCCAAACCCCCAGCTGTTTTACCTAACACTGTGAATTGCCAGGGTCAGTTCTTTTTCCATGAGCCCTTCACCATTACTAAGTAACCGATCACTTCATCCAGCCTAGACCCAGGTTTTCTGATGTCAAATGCTGTGTTCTTCATACTATACCACGTTGTCTTTCAGGCTGGTGCATTTCTCTTAGGCTACACTGCTCAAACCAGCTACGGAGCTGAGGTCTTCAGTCATTGCTTTACTTACTGGTTCCTTCTTTTATCAGACTGCTAGATGATGGGCTGTGTCATTGTATCCAGAGGGACCTCAATCTAGTGACAGAAACATACTTGTAAACGAGTGGTTATAGGCTAGAGACAAATCACCATGCCGGCACAAAGTGTAGGAGCTTGACAAACGCGGAATCGAGGAAGCCTTCCAGGAGGAGGTGACATTTCACCTGGGTCTTGAAAAGTGAGTGAGAAGTGGGTCTTGAAAAGGAAGAGAAGAGCATTCCAGGGAGGAGGAAACAATAGAAGTAAAGGCCTGAGAGTATGAAAAGTTATGGCAGCTTTGAAAAATTGAGGGTTGCTCTAGCTTAAGCCACCGGATGCTTAAGGTACAAGGGAGGAGACCCCTCTTTTTAAGAGGTTTTCTTCAGAGATGAAGCTTGGTGGAAACTGTAAATGCTCCCTACAGCTGCTCCCAAGCCCTGCTCTGCCCCACAGGTGCTCCCACGGCTGAGCGAAGTTCCCAGGGCTGTCGCCACTCCCACCCACTCCCACCCGCCCAGGCGGGTGGCATCCCAGAAGGAAAGAGGCAGGGGAGGAAGCAGATAAGAAAGACAGCTTCTGTTTAGACACAAATATCTTGGTAATCAGCACAGATGGGATGAGAAATACCAAAAAAAGTACATGACAGTTTAGAGAGAATTTGGCTAAATGTTACATATTTTTAACATACCTGTATAGAGTTTTTGGAACAAGCACCTGAATCTCTCAGAACCTGATTGGGCCTGGGGGTTATGCCTCAACCAAGTGGTGTTTTGATTTCAGAAATGTTTCCTTCCCAATCCACAAAAGTATCCTTGTGATTTTTTTTTTTCTCCCACCAAAATAAGGTGCAGGATTTGTCTCTGACGCTGTGTCTCCTTATTTGGACGGCAAGCTGTGTAACATATTTCTACCCAGCGTGAAGCTTCTTGGCAGACTCTTGAGGCCACGTTTTGGTGGCTTCAGAGTTATCTTTGGATCTGTCAAAAGTGCTAATGGGCTTTCTGGCCTTCTTTAAGCTCCTCATTTCTATTTTCTTTTTACTTCCATCCTCTCCTAAAAGAAAAATTTATGTAATTCATCAGCAGTTAAGCATTTTACTGAAATGCTCAGCTGAGGGCCTTGTATTTTTGTTTGCGAGAATAGCTCTGCCATGTCACGGTCTTCAGAACGAACCCCACCCTGACATCATTAACTCAGCACTCCTCAGTCCACTGGGCAAGGGACCCACTCGTTGACTGATTCACACTGCCTTGGCTTGTTCGTCTTGTTCTGCTTTTTCAAGTTTGTTAGGAGGCAGGTTGGTGTGGTGGTTAGAGCAAAGGCCGCAGGTTCGGGAGACCTGGTTTTGAAACTGGGCTCTGCCCTCTCTAGCTGGGTAACCTTTGGAGCCTACCTACCCTTCCTGGGCCTGAGTTTCTTCATGTATAAAATGGAAATGATAATGCCTTTTTCAGGGTTGTTGAGAAGATTGAAGAGAACCCCGGTAGAGTACCTATTGTCTAGCATGGAAGGATTACTCAGTAAACAGGATAACAATTCTTAAGAGCAACACTTTTTCTCTTTCAGTACTTTGAGTCTGCTTTGTTCCAATGCTGTGCTTTCTTTCTTGAATCCAACTTTCACCTCTTGTTTGCACTGATATAAACAAATAGCACAGGTTTAGAGACAAACTTACCCAAGATTGAAGATCCACATCGCATATAACTTTGGTCCTATTCGTTTTCTCTCTTGCCTCTGTTTTCCTGTCCGTACAGATGATAATACCTGTTCAAGGAGTGGTTTCAAGATTAAGTGAAACAATGTATGTAAAGCTTTGTATATTGTAGGTGTTTAAAAATACCTAAGTGGGACAGTGTAATGTAAGGGAAAGTGTATATGGGCTCTGAAATTGGATCCGAGTCCATATTCTGACTCCACCGGCTACTGACTCTCTCCCAGACTTTATCTGGATACTGGGGGGAGAATGCCTCCTTGGAGTTTTGTGAGAAATGCATAAGATTACACATACGAAGAACCTGATAGGGTATCTGGTACTTAGTAGGTAGTATGTGGAGCTATTTAATTCACTCACTGTTCATAAAGGTCGATGGTTAACCTGGTATTCCAGCCAAACAACAATAAATCATAAGATAAGTGCCCATTCTTATTCCCAACCCATAATATTGTTGAAAAGCCCTTTATGCTATTTTGCATGTAAAATCCACCTGGTTTACTTGAATTTATGGGTTTATAGCTCTTTCATCATTATAAACCACAACCCCCGGCAAGTAGTGTTCCTTCCCTCCCTGACCCCCTTCATTTTCAGAGGATTATATTGTGAGGCATTGAAAACCTGTAACATTGAAGAAATTAACATACTCATGTGTGTTATTAAACTCAGGTGGGTATAGAAAGGGTTGCAGAAATGAAACATTATGTTTTTTCTGAATTCTGAAGAATACCAATCTGTAGTACTAATTAAAGATATGATGCCCCGGCTACAGACAAAAGCTAGTTAAAACACTGCTTTGTCACCACTTCCTGCTGCTTGTCTGCAGTTGTTTTTCATTTTCTTTTTCTTTTTTTTTTTTTTTCCTTTTGAATGAAATACTAGAAATTGTAAATCTTCAAAATTGCTCTAATTCCAGCCCTTTTAGAGAATGTCAGTGGTGGAGGAGGGGGACACCAGCAGCGATGACAAGAGAGGAGCGTGCCCAGCCTTTGCGGGTGGGATCTCTGGGACAGAAACAGTCTCTGTGCCAAAAGCATTTTGTAAACAGAATACGAAAAATATTTCTATTATCCATATAGTAAAAGTTGTTACAATATAAAAGGCCTCATTCCAATTAGTGAAAAAAACAAACAGGTCCTTTCTCTTGCCTAGATGCTATGGTACGGCACATTGGGAAAGTTCTAGGAAAAAACCAAATAGGTCCTTTCTCTTGCCTAGATGTTATGGTACGGCACATTGGGAAAGTTCTAGGATCCCGGGTCAGAACATCTGAGCTACAGCCCTGTCTTTATCACGTATGAGACTTTTTGGTCTTGGCATCCCTCTCTGAGGCTTGGTTTCCTCATTTGTAAGATTGCGGGCTCCTGTTCTGCTCACCTTTCGGAACCGACAGGCACAGCAATGCGGTGCCACCTGTGACCTCACACAGATTGTAATCACCACACACAAGTGCTTCATCTCTGAGGTCTCTTCCAACTCTGCATTTCATGATTTCACACGAGCGTGGGATTCAGTCTCCCAGGTGGGAAGAATAGAACCGGGGGCAGAGGAGAGCATGATTTCCGATTATCTTCTGTTTCTCCTACCTTTTTTTAGATACCGCTTGTAATAAGAACAAATGAAATAAGCCACAAATCTCCCCTTCTTGTTTCTCCTAGAGAAATCTGACAGAATATTTTGTAGCCGTGGATGTAAACAACATGTTACATCTGTATGCCAGTATGCTGTATGAACGCCGGATTCTCATCGTCTGCAGCAAACTCAGCACTGTGAGTAGACAGTCTTGAGATGGGCTTTTATAATTATTTTATTTTAATTGAAAGACATATCGGGAAGATGAAAGACAATTTTAGAAAAAGAAATCAGCCATAGTCCCCCTCAACATGTCATTTTCCTTAATTATTCATGTTTCTTTACAGAGCCAGTGCACGTTTTCATTGATTCCTATAGCTTCACCATCAAGTATAAATCGTTTTCCATTTGGTCTCATTACGAGTACTTTGCGTATTTTCACATATGTTTCCATCATTGTCATTTTTTACATGTCTGTATCATATTCCATTGTACTGATATGTTGTCATTTACTAAAGCTTTTTTCTCTTGGTGGCCATTTAGGTGGTTCGGAGCTTCATCCTTTAGTAGATAATACTGCACTGAACATCTTTTGGCTGCTTCTGGTGGAGGCAGTTCATAGTCTAATGAGTTAGGACCATCAGGTCAAAGGACCTCCTGAGCACTGTGACTTGGGGACTGCCAGACGGCTTCCCAAACACACTGTGCTTGTTTATACTGAATGCTGCCAGCCATATATGAGTTTCCATTTTTCCTGCAGCGTTGCCAGAATTGTGTGTGTATTCATGCATATGTGTTTTAATTTTGCTAATAAAATAGGCATAAAATGGCATGGCAGGTTTGCTTTATTTTTTTCTTTGGTTAGAGGTTACTGAATATTTCCCATGGGTTTATTTCCCATTTATATTTTGTCAATGTCTTTTCCCATTTATCTTATAGGACTCTTGTTTTTTGTTTGTTTTTTTCATTAATTGGAATGAGGTCTTTTATATCGTAACAACTATTACTATATGAATAATAGAAATATTTTTCGTATTCTGTTTTTTTTCGTTTTTTTTTAACTTGCCAGGTATATAAGCTTATATCTTTCCCTGTATTCTATTACAAAAATTCTCAAACACAGAAAGCTGAAATCATTTTACAGTAAATACCCATATAAGCCAATCTAGATTCTGATCACTTGACTGTGCTTGCTTTGGCACATATTTATTCATCTGCCTATCTCATGTGCTATCCATCAAGCCATCGTATTTTTTGAAGTGTATTAAAGTAAGTCACAGACATCAGTATACTTCCCCCTAGATAATACAGTATGTGTGTTATTAACTGAAGTTCAATATCTGTTTATAGTAGTATTTTTCCTTTGAGGTTAAGCTTGCAAACAGAAATTAACTGGAAGTGGAATGCCTAACAGGTACCTCTCTGTTAGAGAGGGTAGAAAGACCTTCTTATAGTGAGAATTTCCCTAATGAAGGGTCTATGGATAAAATCAGTTTTGTGTTCACCCACGAATGCAAGGTGCCTAATAATGGAAACTTTGTGAGGCTGTTAGTTTTCTCTGTGGTTTTCATCATAACTTCATTATTTTATTATTTCTTTGGTATTGTTTGCTTGTCAAGAACTCAAATTTTTTTATTGTGCCAGGCCCATAGCACGTAGTAGGTGATAAAAGCATGGCCCTTGCCGTCGAGGGGAAAACATCCCAGTATAGACCTCTTCCTTTGTTTTGGCATTCTATTTTAAATAGAAATGCAGTTCATAATCTCAGGGCTTGAACACGCAGGCAGTTTGAGAATGAGAAGATTGCCATCCAGATTTATCACTGCATCTTTATGAGGCCAGTCAGAAAACAAAGTATGGTTGAGGAGCACCTGGCTGTCTCAGTCAGAGGAACGTGTGACTCTTGCTGTCAGTGTTGTGAGTTTAAGCCCCACGTTCAGTGTAGGGATTACTTAAATAAAACTTAAAAAAAAAAAAAAAA
>RCUC01084941.1:0-10902 GCA_003697995.1 Taxidea taxus jeffersonii
GAATTCTCTGAAATATACCCATTCCAATTGCTGGGAGCCACTAGCTCACTCTCAGCTCACTACATTAGGGTAAGATAGAGTTTGTGGCAATTCACCAAACTGTGTTATTATCTGATATTCAGAGGCCTCAGATTGCTGAGTCCAATGGAGAGCAGTCTTTCTTTGAAAAAGCTGTATTACCTGTCCTTTTGTTCCCTGTCAACCTCCAGATAAGTTGGCTTGTCTCTCTGTGCCTCATTTTTATGAACGCTGAAAGAAATAGCTGATATCCTACGACAGGGATGATAGCATTCTCCTACCAACTTCTCTACTCAGTGATTATTTGGTTTGAAACCAAGAGGTTATAGTAGTTTAAACAACAGCTTCACCACCCTCAAAAAGTATATGTATTAGTAGAAGAGTGAATTGTTGGATTCCAAAGCCCTGGCTTTCAAAATGATGCTTTCTTGCACCTTAGTTGGATTTAGCCATATCAAAATTTTGATCCCTCCCTAACTTATTGTGGGAACCAGACCCTTTGGCTTATAAATGGCCATTATCAAATTCAAAGTTACCTCCCAGAATACGAGGAAGAACTGAACAACCAAGCTTCAGAGAAGCAGCTGGTTCTCCCAAGCAGCTGTGACTAGGGATTTGAATGCTGCCAGCACATAACCTCTCTTATCTCAGATGTTGTGTATGTCACTATGATTATTTGCTCCACGGAAAGCTGAATATGAGCCACCAATAGCTTATGAGTTTTTGATATTATATTTTTCAGCAACACTGAAGACTGACCTACTTTTTCAGTGTCAGTCCAAAAAAAAATTCCCCAGAAGGGCTTCACTTTGATTGACCAGGCTTGAATGAAATATCCCCATCTGAGCCAGTTGAACTGTGGTGACTAGGTGAGGTCAGGTAAGAATGTCATCTCTCAAGGAGGCCATTTGGATGGGGTAGTTGAGGGGCAGTGGCACATCCTTGGTGCTAGCAAGACAATGCCTTAGATTTTCATCACAACCAACACTGAGTTTTGGAGCAAAATTTTCTCTTAGTCAAAATACCGGTAATGTTATGTTCTTTACACACATCAACTTAAAGGGTAACTTTTAGAGGCAAAAGGAACACATTTTTCTACTGTCATTTGCAAACCTTCTTTTGCACTCTGAAATAACCAGCTTCTGACAAGACTGATAGCTCACTTTAAGAACAAAACTCTGACAGCACTTTATTGACTTTGACACCTTCAATAGGAAACTCTTGCAGTATTGATAACCTGAATCATAAGCAGAGAGAATAAAAATGTTGGAATGAAAGATACTTTTAACATAATAGGCCTCAAGATGTAGTTTGGATATTGTGGTAGTGAAATGTCCAACCTGGAAGTGGAATCACTTTGCAACCTGATAGATAGCCATCAAATAAGGAAGAAAAGTGGTTTTTGACAATCTAGCTTAATAAATTTACATAAATCTAATGGGAATATTTGTATCATTTTGGCTCAGTGTGTACAGTGTATCAGAGCTAGTTTTTGATGTCTTTCAAAAGACTTGACATAAACTTGAATTTGACATAGAATTAAGACCTTCAATCAGTTTGATTTTTCCATTCCAATTGTTTAAAAATAGGAGAATGACACTTTACATTTGAGAGCTTGTTTTAATTAAAATCTCCAGACTGAATTATGCTTCCCCATGATCTGAATACAAGATCGAATTTTTTTTTTTTATATTTCTGCAGGTACAAGACTTGATTTATTGCTGGTAATGAAATTTAACCATAAGTTAGCACCACCTGATTTTAAAAAGTAAGAAAGCATGCTTTGGGTTGACAGACGCAGGTTTTAAAAACAATGTAGAATAGTCAGAAGTGTCCCCTAGTGCTATAATTTTCTTTACTTTAAAATTTCAGAAATTCTCTGAACCCCTCATCTACTGTTCTTGATGATTTCAGATAAGTGCACCTATGTGTAAAGTGGGACAGGTATTTGCAGATTTAAGTATATTATTTTGAAATACCTCTTTTGAAATACTCTCTTTAGCATGATGTATTAACAGTCTCTTTAAGAATGCATGTATATTTATGTAGATTGGGTTATATATTTGTCCAATATAAATGGAGATAAAGTCATTAGGATCTTATTCATTTCAATTCACATTCAAATCACTGAAGTTTAAAGCATTCGGGGATGAAACAGAATGTGGGTGTGAAAATACAGACTTATGTGGATGTTTCTTCTCCCTTTTCTGTTGCAGCTTTAAGCTAGTGGCTTCATAGCCCCAGGGAATGGAAGGAGAAATGGAGATGCTATGAACTAAGAGTACTGTACTTTGCCTTCCTGAGTGGGATGTGAGCTGTGTTGAAGCTAAGAGACTTCAAATAAGTCACTATGTAACAGGCTATAGGGGAAGAATTCCAGAGAGAATGGCTTGTAAGAGATAAATAACTTGAGCATCTATATTAAAGAGATGCTTATGACTATTTCTCAGAGTCCCTTGCATAACCAGTTGTAAGAGGGCAGAAGAAATTAGGCCAAATGAGGCTGAGCATAGAGTAGACCGGGTTAATAAATACATGAAGATACACCCATTGCCCTGTGTTGAGAGTGTAGGATGCTCATAACCATTTATTAGAGCAAAGGTGGTTTTCAGGATTAAGCTTTAGGAGTGAGTGTTATCAGGTATTTGACACAAGTAGGAATGAAAGACAAGATACCTTGGAGTGTTTCCTGTGCTCCAACTTTGTGGTGACAGAAAGGGTGACTGGGGATATGGAAGATTTGGGGATGACAGTGAACCTCAACAACACATTGGTACTTGATATGGCTTTGGAGGAGGCCAAGCAATACCTTGTTATGGAGATAAATGTCCAAGGTCAGTGAAATAGGTGAGCTGAATTTCAGGAGGAGTAAGTACTCCCTTAAAAAGATTTTTGCCTTCATTACTTGTCTTACTTTATCAAACGCAAGGCACTGTATTATTTTTTGGGGGGACTATATGATATTTAGAGTTTAACAGATAATAGAAGTGATCTGTAAATAACTGTGTTCCAATTTCCAAGCATCTCTATCTGATTTAACTCAAAGTTAACAAATGTGGGCCAGAGTGCCCACTAGAGGGCTGGAGTTCAAGGTGGCTCCAAACATTAAAGAAAGTGAAGGTCCGCCATTCCAGAGACTCAATGTCCAAAACAACAACATGCTGTGGTGAAGCAGCTACTTCTCCAGGAGAAAAGAGACACCCTGTCTTCACTGTTGGCGGAGTTCCTGTCTGGACTCAGGAACACTCAGCAGTGCCTCACTATCTTCCTTCCCTTCTGATTTTATTCACTGGATGTCCCTCAGTGCTTGCCTGCAGTGAGTATGGGGTGGTCTGTAGCCATCCTCTGCCAAGTGAACATGGGATTATTATTAAGACTGATTAATAAGGCTAATTTAACTGAGTGCCACCCTCACTACCTCCAACTGACACCATTCCACTTAATTTAAAAGAGAGTAGGGGAAGGAAGAAGAAAAGAAAAGAGAGTTAAAGAAAAAAGAAGAAAGTGGCTTGCATAGTTTACATATGGATGTATAAAGAAACACATTTTAATAAAATATTTGATTTCAGCACACAGAAAACTAGGACAGCCAGTCACTTCATTGTAAGACTATGAAGAATATTACCCTTCAGGCCAACAGAACTAGACTGAGGAAAGAATGAGTGACTTATGGAAGCTAGGATGCCAAGGAGACCTGCAGGACTTAACGAAATGAGCAACAACCTTTATGCCTTGTTCACTGCCAGACCAATGATTTGAAACACAAGGTCCATTAAAACCTTGATTGTCTCTTTCTACTTGGGACAACTTGTACCAACATCTAGGGGTTAATTAACTATGAAACAAAGGCTACGTAATTGGAATACAATATCCAAACAACATAATCCCAGAAACCTACTGCAAACCCCACCAGTCGCTTGCCTCCCCAAACTCTGAAGCCCCATTTTTCATGCTCCCCACCATTCTTTTCCTTCTTTTGTAAGCTTTACTTCATTTTCACACTCCCTACTTCTACAAAATATAAGATTATCATATATTTGCAATTGTTCATTATTTGATCGTTGATGGAAATGTGAAAGAGGCTCAAAAATAGTAAGTGTGCAATTAAGAGATTTGGTTGAAAGATTATCAAACTATTGAACATGATGAGAATATATTATGAGGTTACCTACATAACAGTGAGGGAGATAAAGTTTCACAAGACTGAAACAACCGAGTCAAATGAAAGAAATGGGAGCCATGCTTCAACCACAATTTGGAGAGCCTACCCTAGAAGGCAGGGTCATTCAAGATTCAGGGAAGCTTGAGAGAACAGGGCATTTATTTCATGGGGCCCTCACTGGTGGTTCTTTCATTTCAGTTGTTTTCTTTCTGATTTTACTAATTCTGTTTAATTACCAGCTTTTCTACCCTGCTCATATCTTTACTTTATGCTGTATTTTCTGCTTACTTATAATTTGGCTCCTTTATATTCCTCTAAGTTTGCTTTTTTGCGTGTTTTTAAATCCCTCCCTCCCAACAATCTTGTTAATAATTATAGCTGTTTCTGTATTTCACATTAAAATTCCTGCCACACTAAAATTCCTGAGGAAGATAGCTGATGGGGCTAGATAATCATCATGATTACTGTTGGGCAGAAGCATTGAATGGGCCAGTCTGCAGTGAGGTGCCTACTTGGGTCTAAATAGCTACAGGTGATACTCAGGATTACTCAGGGACTGGGAAGGAGTTTTCATGGTTCTTGTCTTGGCAGGGTTAATGCCTCATAGTTTCCCTTGTAAGACTACAATTGACATCATGGCTGCTGTAATTGATATGTCTACATTTGTAGAATCAGATTTTGTCTAGAAATATGTACAAGTCAAATTTCCTTACAATAAAAAAATTCTCATATGAATAATCTCTGGCTTAAAAAGAAGAATATAATGCACGGGACAAGTTCTTGTGTTTTTTATTTGTTTGTTTTTAAGATTTTATTTATTTATTTGAGAGAGAGAGTGACTGAGAGAGAGAGCACAAGCCAGGGCAGAGGGAGAGGGAGAAACAGACTTTTCATTGATCAGGGAGCCTGATAGAAGGCTCGATCCCAGGACCCTGGGATCATGACCTGAGCCAAAGGCAGATGCTTAATTGATAGAGCCACCTAGTACCCCTCAAATTCTTGTTTGATTTAAAAAAATGTTAATTTAGGGGTACCTGGGTGGCTC
This sequence comes from Taxidea taxus jeffersonii, assembly GCA_003697995.1. Taxonomy (NCBI): domain Eukaryota; kingdom Metazoa; phylum Chordata; class Mammalia; order Carnivora; family Mustelidae; genus Taxidea; species Taxidea taxus. The sequence goes on from RCUC01084941.1 coordinate 5,226, forward strand.
AGTGGGTTAAAGCCTCTGCTTTCGGCTCAGGTCATGATCCTAGGGTCCTGGGATGGAGCCTTGCATCGGGTTCTCTGCTCAGTGGGGAGCCTGCTTCCCTCCTCCCCCCCCCTCCCCCGCCTGCCTCTCTGCCTACTTGTGATCTCTGTCAAATAAATAAATAAAAATTAAAAAAAAACGTTAATTCGGTTCACAGCAGATTTAATTCCATCCTTCCTTCCTTCTTCCCTCCCTCTCTCCCTATGTACCCATCTCTCTTCTTTCCTTCTTTCTGTCTCTTTGTACTTTTACTTAGAATTCAATTTATGTATATTCTAACATAGTTTTGCATTGCTTGATCATTAATACATATTATTGAGCCTTTTCTTTATCCCTGAAGTCACTCACTACAGCCATAAATTTGCAAAGTAAAACTAACTGGTCTCTATCAAATTCTCTAAACCAAGGCTGCCATAGTTATTGGTTAATAGCTATTAAATGATGGTTTTCTGGAGGGTTATGTCCAATTTTAAAGAATCCAAGGCATGTCAAGAAGATTATTCTCTATTTACCACTTTCTTCATATATATATAAACATTCTAACAATGCAATTTAACAACAGTTTTAAAGAAAAAAAGGAAAATATTTTAAAACATTTTTAAATGCAACATTTTATAAGTTACACATAATTTGTCTTTCTTTTGTTTATCTAACTATATACCACTTACAGACTCCACTTTTTAAAATTGGAACCAGTTAGACCTGTGTTGAGATTTCAGATGTACCAATTATTCAGTCTGTGTCTTAGGCAAAGTATTAGGCTAGCGTTCTGTTTCTTCATTTGTAAAATCAGGATAAAAATTTTATTCTTCTAGAGCTACTGTTTTTAAGTTGAAATCAGATTACATATTAAACATGAAAGTGACCTAGCACAGTGTTCTGCTTCATTATAGGAATTTATAGGAAATATTAGGTGTTCTTCTCTCTTTCATCATAACACATCTAATTTTATTTTTGCATATACCTGATGTGGGCTGTGCCTTTTTTACAGTAGGGTGAGCACATAACTTATTATCAAGAAGAGAGTGAAAGTGCTACTACTAGTTATTACTCCAAGAGACTGTGTATGAAATAGTACTGTTACTAGGAAAGGGGGAGCATGATTATTCTATTCAAGACCTCTTCCTGCTGGTACACATTTGGGGTCCTGGCAGTTATTTAGGATTGAGAAATCAAAGACACCTATATGAACTGGAATATTCTGGTCATATAGCCTCTTCATTTTTTATATTTATTTATTTATTTATTTGGAGAGGGAGAGAGAGAAGAAGGTGGGGAAGAGGAAGAGAGAAAATCCCAAGCAGTCTCCATATCCAGCATGGAGCTGATGTGGGGCTCAGTCTCACCCCCCTGAGATCATGACCTGAGCCAAAATCAAGAGTCTGCATTTAACTGACCTAGCCACGCAGGCACCCTACTCTTCTTTTTAACCCCTTCATATTCCCACCTCCTGTTCCCATAGTCAGTGTGATGACCCCTCGCTTATACTCTCAATTCCTTAGCACCTACATTTACAAATTCCATCTTTCAGAACTCAACACCTACACTCAGGAGTCTTGAGTGACTTTGGAGAAAAACCCAAAACCATGCTAACACTTAGTACATTCTCAAATGGGTCTTCCACTCTGCCTACCAGTCCAACTCTATTTCTCTTGCTGTTTTGGTCTTCTCTCTGAAAGACTACTCCACATATCCTCTTCTGTCTTCAAAGAACATCCTTTTCCACTATTTTATGTAATGCTCATTCTTTTTATTTTACTAAGAAAATGGAAACAATTAGAAAGGAACTCTGCATCTTTTCACCACCAAACCTGTAAACCTTCCTATAGCTGAGCTCATGTATTCAATGCCATCATGCAGGACAGTTCTAGGGAATACATGTCACATCACAGTCTATGTGAATGATACCTATTGGAACACATGCCAGCAGCAATGCTTACTTAGTGTTTCCATATTTGCATGCTCTCTTTAATCAGTTTGCATTCTGGCATTTATTCCTCTTATGAGCTATTCTAAAGACCACCAGTGACTTCTACCTTACTAATCAATTCTATTCTCAGTCTTTATCTTACTTACCCCCTCTATCCTAATTTTCCTTGCCTGGCTGTTCTCTCTGCCTCCTTTCCTAAAGCCTCCTCCTCTGTCTCAATGCACCAGATGGTTTAGATTCATATCCCAGCTCTATCACCTACTAGCCAGTTTCTTAGCTGTCCCATGCCTGTTTCCTCATGTTTAACATAAAGATAAAATATTTTTTATGTTAGAGGGTTTTTCTGAGGGTTAAATAAATATAAACATTGAATCATTAAGTTGTATACCTGAAACTAATAAATTGTATATGTCAGTTTTACTTCAATAATGAAAAAAAATCCCTGGCTCAAATATTGGTGTATTTTCATTAATTTTTCAGTTAACCTTATCCATCTGCTGATACAGTTCTTTATTCAGGTTATTAAAGTTATTTTTTTAAAGATATTATGTATTTATTTGACAGCGAGAGAGGGAAAACAAACAGGGGGAGTGGGAGAGGGAGGAGCAAGCTTCCCACTGAACAGGGAGCCCGATGTGGGGCTCGATCCCAGGACCCTGGGATCATGACCTAAGCAGGAAGGCAGCCACTTAAAGACTGAGCCACCCAGGCACCCCTAAAGTTATTTTTTATTGTAAAAAAAATGACAGTGTCTGCCTTCATGATGGGATATACTAAGAAAAGTGATTATATTTGTGTTAAAAGAAAGGATATATTTCATGCTCCCTTAAATAAAATATTTCAGTTCATTTTCAGTATTGGAAAGAATTAGTGTGGGAGGAGGGAAGTTGAGTGGTGTTTAAAAAAAAACAAGTTAATTCAGGTCAAGTCTTTAGAAAAGTGTCTAGTGAATAATAGGATTCAATCAATGTGCTGTTAATTTTTTATTAAATGTTAGTGTGTCCCAGGTTTTATATTTGGCTATCTTCTCTTCTTCACATACATTGTCTACCTAAGTGTTCTCCTTCAGTCTTTTTTTTTTTAAAGATTTTATTTATTTATTAGTTAGAGAGAGAGAGCGAGAGAGAGAGCGAGCACAGGCAGACAGAGAGGCAGGCAGAGGCAGAAGGAGGAGCAGGCTCCCTGACGAGCAAGGAGCCCGATGTGGGACTCGATCCCAGGACGCTGGGATCATGACCTGAGCCGAAGGCAGCCGCTCAACCAACTGAGCCACCCAGGCGTCCCTCTCCTTCAGTCTTTTAACTTTAAATCCCACTCATACTAATGCTTCCCAAATTTTTCATCCATAACCTTCTTTTTGAGGTCCAGATTCACATACTTACTATTTACCCAGAATCTCTGCTGGATAGCTAACAGGTATTGAATTCTCAACATGTCCAAAGCAGAATAGCTGCTCTAGAGACCATCACGCCTGTCCTTCCTACCCACCCTGTTCCTTTCCCAGCCTCTCCAGTCTTAGTTAATGGCATTGTGGCTCACTCAGTTGTTTAGATAAAAGCCCCATAAGTTGTCTTCAATCTTCCTTTTGGTTCTACTTTGCATGTATCTCCTGCATTTGACCAGTTCTCACCACCTCCATTTCTCCCACTTAGGTCCAAGCCACCAGCACCTCCTATCCCTCCACAGGCATGTTTCTAACAGCCGCATCCCAAATCCCAAATCCAACAAGGCTCCCATTGTGTCCCAGCATCTTCTATGATGTAATCTGTACTCCTCACTGTATCTCACCCAGGCAAGAGTGCTCTGGATTTTACTTAAGTCCAAAAAGCTTGTTGATACTACTATGATTTTATTATTTTTCTCTTTTCCTGGAATACTTGTCTCTTGTATCTTCTCATTCAGTTTCTTCTAACCACCTTGTATAAATTTGCCATCTCTGTGCCTTTATCCTTTTCTATTATAATTCATAGCTTACCACTATTTATTTATTTGCTTTAATAGTTACTGTCTATTTCCCCTACTAGAATATAGGCCACATGATGTCATGGATATTGTATTGATCACAGCTTTTCCAGTGATTACCACTGAGCGTGCAATGGAGCTGGCATTCAGTGAAAGTTTCCTGCATGAAGAAATGAATAAATCCAATTCTTTCTTGGTCTCCTCCGTAGAGTCTACAGAGTAAGGGGGGGCTGCTGGGCAGACAAAATTTGTAAAAATTTATAACTCTAAAATATATATATTTTCACCTCATTCATCTTCAGGAAAGGACTTCATTGTCTCACTGGTTTTCTATTACCTATTGAAAATATTTTGATTTCTTGCTTTCTATTCATTTTATTGTATTGCCTAAATATTCTTTTAGATGCAGCTTCACCAGTCAGTTTCCAGCTACTCTAATATGAGGGCTTTATTGTTTTGAAGACCTTTGACTTAGGCTTTTTTAGAAGAATTATATAGCACACACATGTAATTCATATGAAGCTATATTTTTTCCTAATGGGGTTTACTAGTCTTAATAAATATAAATCTGCAGTGTGATAAGTCTAGCCCTGACTTTTGTTATTTCGTTCCCTGTACTATGATTTTCATCAACAAAAAGCACATTCATTTCTTTCTGTGACCTTCAGTTCTTCATGCTAAACGATTCCTGTTTGTGTAGTACTGTTTCATGGTAGCTAATCATAAAAAGAGCAAACTCCCTTATCTGTCATCACTGAACAAACATTACATTTTAAAATTTGATGAGACTATTTCCTGGTCTAGTTATGACCAGATCAGAATTCATCATACATTTTTTTTTTCTTCGCCAAAACTCCAATGCTAATGAACTAGAAAAAAGAAAAAAATCTCAAGAGCACAAGAGCACAAGTTCCAATCTAGTTTTGCATCTTATGTCTATAATGAGAAAGTTTTTAGCTTCTTTGCATCTCAGTTCTTCTCCACCTGTAAGATGGCCAACATGGTGCAAGGGTTTAGTGCTGTAATCATGAATGGTGATGCATCTAGAATACTGTTAGACCTCTAGCTGGTAAGGATGTATCAGATAACTAACATTGTTGCTTTAATGATAATTCTTCAATATTTTATTTTATAACCACTAGCTCCATATAAATAGGCAATTTCTAGTCATTAACCCTTATTTATTTATTTATTTATTGAGAGGGAGAGATGGATGGAGGGGCAGAGAGAGAGAGACAATCTTAAACAGCGTAGCACAGAGTCCAACATGGGACTTTATCCCAGGACCCAGAGATCATGACCTGAGCTGAAATCAATAGTCAAACATTTAACCAACTGAACCACCTAGGCTCCCCACCCACCACTTATTTTTTTAAACTAGCATTCTTTTTTTTTAAACCAAGGCATGATCTGGTTAACTATTTTCCCTCATCCCCAGCCCTGGAATTTCAGTTTCTTATTTAAAAAACAAACAGATGAGCATATTTCTGCAGTTTGAAAATGTGACTGCTGTTTTAAAATGATTACTATGGCAACAACGTGGGGACTGAAGCCAGGGAAGCCAGCTGAAGAAGCTGTAGTGGATGTCATGGTTTATCACCCACATTGCCCCACTGGGAATGGGACTTCTGCCTGGGGAGAGATCATATCCAGCCACTGGTCCCTACGTGATGGTCAGCCCCTTTTCCTCAATATGAGACAGCTAAGCTTCAGAGATCCTTGTGGGATAAGCTGAGGCCTCTGGTA
>RCUC01084947.1:0-23629 GCA_003697995.1 Taxidea taxus jeffersonii
GGGGGGGGGTTAATGTATGTCATAAATAGTATGAGGCAGTTTTGTTTACTTTATAAACATGGAGTCTTTATAAGCATGTATTAGTCTACCTCCCCCCTCTTCTTTTACTTATGGGGCTTTAGAAAGTATCTTTTTATTCATTCTAGTTTATCCGTTTTAACTGTTACTAGTGTTATGGGTTGAATTATGTATCAATCTCAGTATCTCACAATGTGAACTTATTTGGGGACAGGGTCTTTACAGAGGCAATCAAGTAAAAATAAATCAGTCATGCGGGTGGGCTCTAATCCAATACTACAGCTGTGCTAATAAAATGGGAAAATGCAGATATGAAGGCACATAAGGAAGGAAGATGATGTGAAAAGACATAAGGAGAAGGCCATCTGCAGGCCAAGGAAAGCAACCTGGAAGATCCTTCCCTCATACCCCTCAGAAGGAATCAACCTTGTGAACACCTTGATCTTAGACTTCTAGCCTCCAGAACTGTGAAAAAATAAGTTCCTGTTGCTTAAGCCACCTACTCTGTGGTACTTTGTTATAGCAGCCCTAGAAAACTAATACACACAGTATCCCATTATCTGAACATACCACTTTTCATTTATACATTCTTTTACTGAAAGATACCTATTGTGCTTCCAGCTCTATACTGTAACACAGAATGTTGCAACAAACATTTGGCATACAGCTCTTGTTATGCAACACTTTTTCTCAGACACATACACAAACACATATACACAAACCTTGCAGGGGAATTCTGGTATGTTGATCTTCAATTTTCTAATTATTGCTAAATTGGCCTTCAAAGTATACTGCATCAGCTGTTATGAGAATAATTTCTTTACCCTCTCCAAAATCTGGTAATGACAGACTTTTGCCAATGTAATGTGTGTGAAATTATTTCACTGCTTTAATATGCATCACTCTATTAATGAGGTTTAACATCCTTACATGTTTATTTATTATTTTAAAATTTTATTTATTTGACAGACAGAGTTCACAGGTAGGCAGAGAGACAGGCAGAGAGAGAGGAGGAAGCAGGCTTCCCGCTGAGCAGAGAACCCAACGCGGGGCTTGATCCCAGAACCCTGGGATCATGACCCAAGCCGAAGGCAGAGGCTTCAACCCACTGAGCCACCCAGGCGCTCCTCCTTACATGTTTATTGACCACTATGCTTTCTTATATGTATTGTTTACTCATAGTCTTTACCCATTTTCCACTTTGTTGTTTACTATTATTATTCTTATAGTAATGAGTCCTCTTTATACTCTGATACTAATCCTTTGCCAATTATTTAATTACAAATATTTTCTCCCCATCTGCAGCTTGTTTTTCTTTTTATGGTGTTGTTTTACAGAAAGCTTTTAATGTATTCAAATTTATTAGTATTTTCCTTCACGAAAATGAAGGTTTGGTGTCTTGTTTTAAAAATTTTTCCTTTCATGACATCACAAATTTATTTTCAGGGTGCCTGGGTGGCTCAGTCAGTTAAGCGTGTGACTCTTGATCTTAGCTCAGGTCTTGATCTCAGAGTCACGAGTTCAAGCCCAGTGTTGGACTCCATGCTTGAGGTGAAGCCTACTTAAAAAAAAGAGGGAGAGATTTATTTTCTTATAAATGCTTTTCACATTTAGTGCTTGAGTTTCCTTGGATTCTGTGTGTGACACATGTATTTTTTTCATATAGATAACTAAAGGTCCAGTGGTCCACCCTTCCCTTGCAGACAATGCTGCTGTTTTGTTTATGTGTTTTCTAAGTCTAGCACTTTTCCTGGTACACATTAGGCAATGCGTGCTCAAGAAAATGACAGATGGAGGGAGGGAAAGGGAGAGAAAGAAAGGTGAGGCAGGGATAGGAGTGTGGGAAAAAATATTCAGATCATGGTCCTTGGTGCAAACTTAAGTATCAAAACCATACAAGTCTAAGGGTATTAAAAACAGACTCAGGGAGTGGGCTGCAGGTAAATGGGCTTTCCAGAACTCTGGAATGCTGGAGGCAAAGATATTTATCATGTAACTGGGTAACCATTCTGCTTTCTCTCTCCCAGGATGAGACTATGTCCTTGCCTGTACTGAATAGGTTTAAAATCCAAAAAACTGTGATGTTTTATAACTGTCACTTGATTTTTATGTTAAGTCTCTGCAGAATTTTAATGAAAGCCTAAGTATAAAAGGCAATGATATACCATACATTTGATCCAGCAACTGTAGCTGAACTCTTCCAAGAGGTAAGGTAGCTATATGCACACAAGAAACCTCAGAGAGACCGAAAAAGGTGTTTAAAGATATACTGCATTTACTATTACTCAGAATAGTCATTTGACTTCTGTATCCTTAACTACATAATCCAGGAACATACAACAGATGAGTAGACAGTCTTTTCCCAATAACCCCTAACCTTAAGGTCAAATGGAGGGGTAGAGGAGGGCACAATAGAAATAAGGGGAAAGAAGAATAGGACGTACAATGACTTCTGCTACGGTGACGCTCAACAGAAAAATAGCTCCCTAGAGCAAGATTATGATATCTAGCGCAGCACAGCTGAGGAAATACATTCCATAAGTGTAAAAGGGGGCTTACCCTCTTGATGAATGTACACTAAACCATCTATGAAGGATTCTTGCCAAAACATTAAACCCTGTCTATGAATTGAACCATATTTATATCTAACTAGCAAACATAGGAAGTAGAGATGAGACAGATCCTAAAAAGCAACATGGGAATGAAATCAGCAAAACCCAGACTGCAGGAAACTCCAGAAGACAAATGATACAGTTTCTTCAACAGTAACAAAACAAACAAACAAAAAAACTACAAGAAAAATTTTAAAAGAAGACCTATAGATTAAGAGACAATCAACAAACAGCAATATAAGGATACCAATTAAAACAAATTACAAAGGAAAAAATGAGACATGAAAAGGAGGAACTGTATGCTTGCAGATATTAAAGAATGACTATGCTTGCAGATATTAAAGAATGACTACTACTTTTCTACAGTTATTTTTATTTGCAGATGACACGATGTCCAGGATTTTCTTCAAAATGATCGATGGAGATTTTATAAATATATATATAAATATAAATACACACACACACACACACACACATATATATTTAGCTATGAGACTAGTTGTTGAATATGAACAATAAAGACATGACGGTTCACTGTATTTTTCTCTTTCTGTATACAATTGTATTTTTTCAAAATAAAAGTTTTAAAAAGGGGAGTGCTTAGCAGCTCCTTTCCAAAAGAAAAGCGCATCATCAAATATGCAGGTCCTAGAACTAAGAGACTAGTTTAAGACCTGAAAATCTTCTAATGTTGATTCAAACTATGAAAGACTTATACTCTAAACTACATAGAAAACTAAGACTCACAGATTCATCCACTATATCCAGTGCCTACTGAGTTAGTTTATAATATTCACTGAACAGCCATTTAGTGATACAGACTATGTTACTAAAGTTTCGACTATAATTCATTTTAGTGAAGTTATTTTCTTTGTTTTGCTATTCTCCACATATCTTTTATTATACGATTGCTGGTTATCTCAAATACCATATTTTACTATTAAAATTTGCTCTAAAAGGACTGAAAAATCTGTACTTTGGGGAAGCAGGGTATTAAAAAAATGAGTGACTTTCTTTAGTCTCAATCTATGCACTTGCACAATATTTTTTCAATACGTAGATTTTCAGATTTGTAATAAAAGTTCAAAGTAGTCAAATGATAGGAAAGCATTTGTTCATGTAACACACTTTTTCAAAAGTTAAAATGAGGGGTGCCTGGGTGGCTCAGTGGGTTAAAGCCTCTGCCTTCTGCTCAGGGTCCTGGAATTGAGCCCTGCATTGGGCTCTCTGCTCAGCAGAAAGCCTGCTTCCTCCTCTCTCTCTGCCTACTTGTGATCTCTGTCAAATAAATAAGTAAAATCTTTAAACAAACAAACAAAAAAAGTTAAAATGAACCATTCAAATAAATTTACCCAGTAAGAAACACCTTGGTCGGGACGCCTGGGTGGCTCAGTTGGTTAAGCGGCTGCCTTCGGCTCAGGTCATGATCCCAGCGTCCTGGGATCGAGTCCCACATCGGGCTCCTTGCTCGCCAGGGAGCCTGCTTCTCCCTCTGCCTCTGCCTGCCACTCTGTCTGCCTGTGCTCTCTCTCTCTCTCTCTCTCTCTGACAAATAAATAAATAAAAAATCTTAAAAAAAAAAAAAAAAGAAACACCTTAGTCTATGTAGCAGGAAGAAAACAGTTTATGAAAGAAAGAATTCCAATTCTGCCATCACTATCTGTATGCCCTTTACTTAGATGAACTCTTTTTTTCTTTAAGTATAGGATACCTCCTCTAAAGTATTTTGTGAAGATTAAACAAGATGATCTATATAAGTCATACTGCAGTAACACACAGGTAACAGAATTTTTTTTTAAGATTTTATTTATTTATTTGACAGACAGAGATTACAGGTAGGCAGAGAGGCAAGCAGAGAGAGGGGGAAGCAGGCTCCCTGCAGAGCAGAAAGCCCAATGTGGGGCTCGATCCCAGGACCCTAGGATCATGACCTGAGCTGAAGGCAAAGGCTTTAACCCACTGAGCCACCCAGGCACCCCAGTAACAGCTTTTTTAAAAAAAGATTTTATTTATTTGAGAGAGAGAGTGAGAAAGAGCCTAAGAGTCGGGTGAGGGACAGAGGGAGAAGCAGACTTCCCAGTGAGCAGGGAGCCCGATGTGGGATTCGATCCTAGGACTCCAGGATCACTACCTGAACCAAAGGCAGACACTTAACCAACTGAGCCACCCAGGCACCCCAGGTATCAGATTCATTGTAAGTATTAAATGAAAGTAAACCTAGTCTAGCCTTTTCATTTGCGGTAAGAGAATGGAGAATCAAAAGGTTAAATGACTTGTGCAAGGTCACACACTGATTTTTATTTGGCCACATTATCTATTAAAAATGCTCCTATTATACCAGATAATCACACCTCTATTCTACACTGGGATTTTAATTAAGAAGAACGAAATTGTGTCCCAGTCTCATCATTTTGGAACTTCCTTCTCCAAAAAACATTAAGTATTGCCAGTAAGTGAGCTGGATGAAGGTTCTGGCTAGCTCCTAAGTCATATACTTTTTGCTGGGATTCAATGCCCCCTAGTGCTGATCTGCAGAGGCATCCTCCCGTTCCAAATACAGGCAAATTTACTTGGTATATAGACCACATAACAATGTCCATGAAAAGAATGAAATGAAACATGAGGCAATGAGACCCATTTGTAAGGATGACTCTGTTTTCTTTGGAAGAGGAAGTTTTGAAGAGATTTTACTTTCTTTTCAAAGTTTCAGAAAGCTTTTTACACTTTCTGTTCTTGTTTAAATCTGTATAATAAACCCATAAAACTTTAAAAAACAAACTAAAACACGAGGCAGAACAGAATCATGTGGACAGCCCAGTAAGAATTAATCTTCATCACATAGCTTCAAAAACAGAGCGACACAGCCATGCAGCTTAGTATCTTCTTATGTTACATTATGAGAAAGCCAGGTCAGAAATAAGGCAGTTTGTTAAAATGAAAAACACGTGGGGAAAAAAGTAAGTGCCTTCATTTTCATAGGATGTACCTTAGATGTCACCAATAGGTGATGTGTGCATAAGTCTTTTTATTTATTTATTTATTTTTAGAGAGAGAGAGAGAGAAAGTGTGAGGGTGTTGGCAAAAGCACAGGGAGAGGGAGAGAGAGAGAATCTTAACCAGGCTCCATACCAGTGTGGAGCTCAATCTCATGACCCTGAGATCCTGACTTGAGCTGTAATTAAGAGTCAGATGCTTAACTGACTGAGCCACCAGTTGCCCTTGTATATAAGTCTTTTGAAACTGAAAAGCATTAAGCCAACCTATTATTATCATATGCTTATTAGATTCTTAACTGAGGTCCTTAAACAAGGAAACAAAAGTGGGAATGGCTGTAGAAGACCAAAGTTTAAAATGAGATTTTTCTCTAAGAAGCCAGACTCAGGCAATGATGCACCATATGCAGATTAGAAATTATATTAATGTCTTATATAAACAGCTATAAGAATATTTCTTAAAATTGTAATTGAAATGACTCGTGTATACTGTCTTCACTTGAGACACAACTAGTCTTTTCTAGATTTTATTAGGATAGCGAAGGGTTCAGTATCCTAATATTTGTTCCAAAAAATGTAGCTGCCATGTTCAATGCCCTTGTCCTTCACTTAACCCCAAGAACCACAGAACTTTTTGCCATCATGAAAAGGCAAAACACATGAAAACTAATTTGATAGTTATTACTAGAATTCTCTCCCCAAAAGTGGAGATACTGATCTAAAAATGTTGCTCCAAAATATAAAGCAGAAGTCTACCTAAGGAGATCAAAGAATACTCAATTTTCAAACGATGGTTTAGAGAGGAAGATATCAAGATGGATACATTTTAAAGGTAAAACAGTTATCCATGGAAATAGGCAAGATAAATTATTAATGATATAGTTAGAAAGATCTAGACTTTTCACCTTTCTGTCTGTGCCTAAAGCACAATTCCATGTAGTAGGTCTGGTAGTGATCTCTTAGGATACTTCAAAGAGACTTAAGAAATGAAAGATCATGAGATCTTAGGCCCAAGGTTTCCAAAACAAAAATGAATTCTTTCCTGGGCCAGAAAGCTTTATAAAACTTTAATGAGTTTCAGTCTCTGACACCTGTCAGTTCATGGGGAATATGTGTCCAAAAGAAATATAATACAGGCCACAGAAGTAATCTTAAATTATCTAGTAGTCACACTAAGTTGTAAACAAAGATGAAATTAATTTTAATAAAACATTTTATTAAAACATCAAAATATTACTTCACAATATTATCATTTTAATATATAATCAATATAAGAATTGCTGTAATATTCTAGATTGTTTTTCCTACTAAGTCTTTGCAATCCAGTATATAGTTAATAACACATTTCAATATGATTTAGCTACATTTTAAGTACTCAACAGCCACATGTAGCTAGTGGCTACTGTAGTAGGCAGTGTAGGTCTATGGCACAGTACATTTCATAGGCTATACTTAAAAGAATATAAGAAAAATCTAATGACTCCTTCAGAGGTGAGCATGCAGAGACAAAACAGCTTGTTACTTTTTAGTTACTCTTTCTCCTTAAAAAGTATGTATAAAATGCAAATTTCTTAGATTGCCTTCAATCATGATACATGCAGAATAATTCCTTTCTAGATTTTACTAGAAGAGTAATCAGCATTCCAATATCTGTCCTCCAAAATAAGGACTAATTTAATATCCAATTGTCCTTTACTTAAAACCAAGAATCACAGCCACAGATGATAAAGCAATTATGTTTTACAATCAATTACACAACATAGGCAGAAGATAGGTATTAAGTATAGAAGGAGTACAAAAATGTTAGAAGCCAGCCTTACAACCATCTGGAACAGATAACTGCAAGGTGAGTATATACTAGTGACATATTACCAATATTTTAGAATTGTATTTTTTGAGGACTCTTCTTCCCAATATGAACAGGTACTCCATGGAAAAAGTGGCCAATATTCAAGTCAATATAGGAATTGGTGAATTAAGCAATATTAAACATATTCTAGGTTCCTTCATCCCTATAATAACTGACTATTCAAGGATCTTAATATGCCAATGAGTACTGTGTTAGAGGGGTTTAAAAAGAGGGCTACAGTACACAGCATCTACCAACTAATTTGGTGAAGAAATGTTATTTTCATGCATCTTGAGAAACAAGTATCCCAAATTGGAAAATGATGATCTAGAAGCACAGGTAAGACTATTCCCACAAGCCCAAGGAGAACAATGGTACACAGGGTATTGGTAAGGCCTAAGGTGGCTTTGAGGATCTAGTTCCTAACAATATTCTAACGGAAGATCTGAAGACTAAATTATCAGGAAAACCTTTTTTGATTGTCCAAGTAAACAAGGCATTGATCTATATTATTCTATCTATAGAGCTATTATATTCAATCCCCTATTCCTTCATTCAAGTAATAATGGCCATGAAATACAAGATTGATTTAATTAAAATCCTACCCAAAAAATCTCATTTTGGTCTTACGTTCCTCCAGACCAAAAAAGAAAATTTATGAAATCAAATGGGAATGAGGGTCAAAATTCATCCAATTGATTCTAAAGCTGCTGCAGTTAAAATTAGACATTTGCTGTTCACAAAGTTTAAAATAATAACCAAGGAACCAGAATAATTAATGTACACATAAACCTCTAAAATAACCACATTGTCTAGAACCAAAATGAATCTAAAATACATATAAGGGTGACAAGACAATAAAAGCAGAGGGGCGCCTGGGTGGTTCAGTGGGTTAAGCCTCTGCCTTCAGCTCAGGTAATGAACTCAGGGTCCTGGGATTGAGTCCCCATCGGCTCTCTGCTCATCGGGGATCCTGCTTCCTCCTCCCTCTCTCTCTCTCTCTCTCTGCCTACTTGTGATCTCTGTCTGTCAAATAAATAAACAAAATCTTTTTAAAAAAGACAATAAAGCAGAAAGAGTTATTTCCCCTAAGGAGGTGATTTTTTTCTATGACTTATGGAAGGTGCCACAGGCAAAACAAAGAACACACTCCAAAAAAAAATACAGTGATTTCTCCAAATCCCTAATCTGAATTACATGCTCCCCCTACAGGATCAAAGGAGAGGAAAACAACAAAATGAAGGGAACACTCAAGGTAGAGTTTTTTATTTTTTTAAGTCTTTATTATTAATTCTGCTCCAAATCTACAAGGTATTTAAAACATAAAAACAGGGGCGCCTGGGTGGCTCAGTGGGTTAAAGCCTCTGCCTTCAGCTCAGGTCATGATCCCAGGGTCCTGGGATTGAGCCCCGCATTGGGCTCTCTGCTCAGTGGGGAGCCTGCTTCCCTCCCTCCCTGCCTGCATCTCTGCCTACTTGTGATCTCAGTCTGTCAAATAAATAAATAAAATCTTAAAAAAAAAAAAAGACAAAAAAACCATAAAAACACACAGTCCAGCGTTACTTTTTATTATTATTTAAGTGGTCTTTGGCTCTAAAATTCTATATAGAAAAGATTTATCCAATAGCCAGGAGGATATTTAATTTTTGCCAAGTCTGATGGGCATAAAATATTATCATGATTTGCCTATCTCTAAAAACTAACAAGTCTGAGTGTGTTTTAGTGTTTTTTTGAAACCATGTATCCTTTTAATGAAATGTCTGATTAGTTTTTGCTCAAAATTTGTTTGCTTCTCTTAGCAATCTGTAAGACTTTTCAAATACTACTCTTCTTTCAGCTGTGTTGCAACTATCTTCTCTTAGTGTGTGACTTATGCTTTCACTCATATTATGTTGACACAGATTAACAAAACTTTAGAATTAAATATAAACGCTCAGAAAGGCTAGAGAATTCTACCAAACATTTAAGAACACCAATTTTATAAAAATTTTTTCCAGAAATTAGAAGAGGAAAAACTTCCCAATTCATTTTACAAAGCTGATGTTATTGTCTTATTGGCAGTAATAGACACAGGAACAATGGAACACAACAGAGCACCTAGAAACAGACCCATTCAAATACATTCAATTGATTTTTGACAAAAGTTGCAAAAGCAATTCAATGGAGGACAGATATTCAACAAATAGTGCTTGAGCAACTGAACATTCATAGGTTAAAAAATGAGACACCACCTCATTGCCATCAGGATGAATTAAATAAACACAACAAAGTAACAACTGTTAACAAGGATATGGAGAAATTGGAACTCTATGACAAAAATACTGCATTCATAATTAGTCTTGGCACTTGAGATTACAAGTGCTTAACTTTTTCCTTCAGAAGCATCTTGCCTATCCAGGCCATTTTCTATCTAAAAAAGCGCAAGGTCTGATTATATGGTTTTATGGAAAACATGTTTTGGGTAAAGTTGCATTGAATCTGTAGACATAATTGGTAAGACATGAAAGAATTTTTATGGTAGTAGTACATTTCTCCATTTACTTAGGTTTAAACTATTTAAATATCTTTCAATAAGGCTTTAAAACCTGAAATCTCAACTTAGATTTAGAAGAACCTATTTATGTTTTAAAATTATATATTTTTATGTAAAAGTTTTATTGTATATACAAATGCAAATGACTTTTGCTAGACTAGTAGACATGGCTTATCGATTAATTTCTATTTTTAGCTTACTAGGAGTTTTATCACAAACATGTTGACTGTTATTAAACTAAATTCTTTTCCTACATCAATTCAGATAATCAAATAATTTGTCTTCTTTCATCTGTTGAAGTGATACATTATATGAACAGATTTTCTAATGGGCTAACTTTGTACTCTAATATATTTAAGCTGGTTAAGATGTATTCTTCTGTTTTATACATCTTTGGCTTCGATTTTCTAATTTTTGTTTTGGACTTTCTGTTCCTATGCTTGAATGGGATAGTAAAATTAAAGGCCATTTTTATATTCTATCTCAATTGGGTGCCTAGGTTATAGTAGCCTCACAAAATGAGCAGGAATGTATATTAGCTATTGCTGTGTAATAAACTACCCCAAAACTGTAGTGGTTCAAACCAATGAACATTTATTATCTAAAAGCTTCTGTGTCAGGAACTTGGGAGTGGCTTAGTCGGGTGGGTTCTAAGGGTTTCTCATTAGGTTTCAGTCACGATGTCAGCAGAGGCTAAAGAATCCACTTCCAAGATGGCCCACTCACATGCTGCTGGCAGGGGGCCTCAGTGTTACACCATGTAAGTATCTCTGTAGGCTTGAGTGTTCTCATGATAAGTAGCTGGTTTCTCCAAGAACAAGTAAACCAACAGAAAGAGTGAGGAAAAAGCTGTACTGCCTTTTAGGAACTATTTGCTCAAGTCCCACCCATCATTTTTTTGTTAACTACTGTTAGAATTGCATCATTAAGTCCAGCTCACCCTCAAGATGAGGGAATTAGGCTTCCACTTCTAGGAGAGAAGAGTATCAAGAGTTTACACATATTTTATAAAGACCATGGAATATTCCCTCTTTTTCTAATTTGTAAATTTGTGTAAGATTTTCCTTGAATATTTGGGGGATTTCACTTCTAAAATTATTGGGACTTGCTATTTTATTTGCAGGGAGTTTTTAAAGAACCCATCTTCCTTAGTGGTTAAAGAGCAATCTGGTTTTCTATTATTTTTTTTTCTTTTTTTTTTTTTAAGATTTTTATTTATTTATTTATTAGAGAGAGAGAGCGAGAGTGCACAAGCTCAGGCAGACAGAGTTGCAGGCAGAAGCAGAGGGAGAAGCAGGCTCCCTGCTGAGCAAGGAGCCCGATGTGGGACTCGATCCCAGGACGCCGGGATCATGACCTGAGCCAAAGGCAGCTGCTTAACCAACTGAGCCACCCAGGCGTGCCTGGTTTTCTATTATTGAAATAATTTAAAGTTCTCTTGGAATTTATCCACTGCATTAAATTTTTTTTTTAAAGATTTTATTTATTTATTTATTTGACAGAGCCAGAGATCACAAGTAGGCAGAGAGGCAGGCACAGAGAGAGGGGGAAGCAGGTTCCCTGCCGAGCAAAGAGCCCAATGCAGGGCTCGATCCCAGGACCCTGAGACCATGACCTGAACTGAAGGCAGAGGCTTAATCCACTGAGCCACCCAGGTGTCCCCACTGCATTCAACTTTTTAAAATATAAGGATATCAAGCTTGCTTACAAATTCCCTTATTTTAATCTCTGCTGCATCACATTTATGTCTCATTTTTCATTCCTAATATTATTTACATCTACTTTTTTCTTGATCTATCATTCCTGAGTCTTGACCATTTAACAAAATTTTCAAAGAAACCAACTTAGATGTTGGTGATCCCATGATAGCTTAGTTTCCTATTAATTTTTCTTTATTACCTTTTTACTTCCTTCTATTTTCTTTGGGTTAACAATTTTTCATCTTAAATTGAAAGCTTATTAGTTCATTAATTTTCAATTTTTCTTTTTTACCTAGTGCAAACGAGTAAATCTACAAATTTCTCTATCAAGTACCAATTTGGTACATCTATGTATTCTGACAGAAAATCTTTTCATCACATCCAATTTCTCAGCATTTTCTAATTCATCATGATTTCTTTTTTGAAGGTTATTTACTTGTTTTTAAGGATTTTATCTTTAGTAATCTTTACACCCAATGTGGGGCTCAAACTCATGGCCCCCAGGTCATGAGTCATACACTCATGAGCCAGCAGGTATTTTAAAAATTGCCAAATGCATGCAAATATTCTCCAACTATTTATTATTAAAATATGAAAGAAGAGAACTGTACACCTAGATTCAACATTTGCTAATTTATTTTCTCTTTAGCATAAAGTACACACACACACACACACACACACACTCTGACAAATGTATTATGCTGTGCCAAGTAAGTTGTAGACATTAAAACATTTGATCCCTAAATAGTTTGGCAAGCATTTCAGTTTGGCAAGCATCTCCTATGAAAAAACAAATTCTAAATAACCACAATTCCATTATGTCACCTAAGAAAATAAACAATTTCACAATATAGCACATAGCCCACATTCACATTTTCCCTAATTATCACAAGACTGTCTTATAGAGCTTTAACCCTACAAGTAGATCAATCCAAGTTTGTGCATTTTTTTAAAGATTTTTTGTCAGAGACAGCGCACGAGTACACAAGCAGGGGGAGTGGCAGACAGAGGAGAAGGAGGCTCTCTGCCAAGTAAGGAGCCCAATGTGGAGAACTCGATCATAGGACCCTGGAATCATGACCTGAGTGGAAGGGAGATGCTCAACTGACTGAGCCACCCAGGTGTCCCAACAGGTTCCTGCATTCTAAGTGGCTCCTGTCTAGAACAATCCTTTTACCTTTTTCCCTTCATGTCAGTCCCGTTTTGGAGTCCAGGACAGTTGACCTGAGAATCTCACATACTCTGGGATTTGTGTGATTGTTTCCTTTTTTTTTTTTTTTAAGATTTTATTTATTTATTTGACAGACAGAGATCACAAGTAGGCAGAGAGAGAGGAGGAAGCAGGCTCCCTGTGGAGCAGAGAGCCCGATGTGGGGCTCGATCCCAGGACCCTGGGATCATGATCTGAGCTGAAGGCAGAGGCTTTAACCCACTGAGCCACCCAGGTGCCCCTGATTGTTTCCTTTTGATGCCGTAAATGAACGCATGGACTATTCTAAAGCAAATGCTTTATCTTTTCCACTAAGCATTTTAAGTCAATGTCCATATAACTTGAGCACTAGTTGTCTGAGTACACATTAACTGAATTGCATGATATGTGAGATTTGATTTATAACTTTAATACAAATTTAATGATATGTATAATTGTTTTTCGTGGCAATGTATTCAAGCATGAATGCTAAATATCTCATGTAAAGGATAGTAATCAGTTCATTCTTACTCAACCAAATCATCTTGTCATAGTTTTCTTTCATTTTTATTATTTCTCCAGTAATGAGCCAGCACAAACATTTATTATATATAAGCAACAGCATTAAGACTTTAATCCTCACATTCAATTATCCACATATTAAGAGATCCAATATTCCTTGTTTCTCCTGCCTTCCTTGTTCAGTTATGACTGAGACTTCATCTTATCTTTCACTATATTTTCCCTCAAGAGGAGTCCTAAGGAATCCTTCAATGTTTCACTGACTATGACTATTTTTCACATTGTTTGTTTCTTAAGCTTTAAATCCAAAACAGAAGAAACATGGTGTCCCTACTTTGCTAAGAGCCAATTTGGAAAACCAGAGAGGGGGCAATGCATTGCCAGGCTGATTATTTGAGAGACTGCAGAAAAAACGGTAAGCCTGGTTTATGGATATATAGCATCTGGGCCTCTAGAGGTGAGAATAACTAAGTAAAGTACAGCTATTCTTTAATGGAGAAGGAAGTAGAGACCCAACTTGAGCAGCATGTGCAGTGACCAACAAAGGTGGCTCCAATCAACTCCATCCAAAATAAACCAAAAAAATATTAACAAAAAATACTAAATCTATTCCAGATAATAACAATGTTGTGTACTTAGTGTGGCTACATAGTACTTCAAATTCATTGCTTATACAATGAGGTGCAAAGAAATATAAATCTAGAAGAGGAATCAAAATTTAAATACAGATCTGTTTTACTATAAGCTTATGCTCTATTTACTGATACCAGATAAAAGAACTAACTGCTCAGAGAGTTAATGTACATCAAAACAGTGAATAAACAAATGTAAATGAGTGAAGGAATTCAATTCAGATAAAAAATGTTAGTGAGCAAAATGTCCCCTTTCTGAAGTTCATTATAAAAAGCTAAAATATCGTTCCACAGCTACTAACTGGCTGGCCTACAATATTTGCTGTTATTTCTTCATTTAATTGGCTCTTGTGTCTTGTATATTGAAGCTCCAATATATGGTACAAATACATATTTGGGATTTTATGTCTTTTTGATGAATTGGTTCTTTTATCATCATGAAATGTTTCCGTTCATCACTGCTAATACCCTTTGTCTTGAAGACTACTTTGTCTGACACTATTAAAACTACTCCAGCTTTCCTTTTTTTTTTTTAAATTTTATTTATTTATTTGAAAGAGACAGTGAGAAAGAGCGTAAGAGGGGAGAAGCAGGCTCCCCGTGGAGCTGAGAGCCTGATGCTGGACTCAGTCCAGGCACTCTGGTATCATGACCTGAGCCGAAGGCAGTTGCCTAAACAAGTGAGCCACCCAGGCGCCCAAAACCACTCCAGCTTTCTTATGACCAGTATTTGTGTACTATGTCTTTTTCCTTCCTTTCACATTTACCCTGTATCTTTACATTTAAAGTACACCTTTTATAATAGTTTATGATGCAGTCTTGCATTTTTATCCAGTCTGAAAAATCTGATTTGTAACTTGTAGTGTTCAGTCAATTCACATTTAAGGTAAAAATATGGGTGGATTTGCTTCATCTGGTATTTTTTAGTATTCCATTTTATTGCTTCTATTGGCTTTTTAGCCATACCACTTTGTTTAGTGATTGCTTTAGGGATTTGCAAATAGAGCTCCTTAACCAGTAACTGTCTACTTTCTGTTAGTATTATATCTTTTCATCTTATAATACAATTCAATCTACCTTCTTACTATCCTGTGTTACTGCACATTATAAACCCACAAAACATTAACATTTTTTTCAGAGGCAATTTTTAAATGTTTTTATAAAATATAAGAAAAAAATGTCATTTATATCTACCTATATGAAGACCAATTCTGGCTCTCCTCATTCCTTTATTTAGAGCTGTGGTTCTGACTAGTCTGTTTCCTTTAGCATGAAGAACTTACTTTAGTATTATTTAGTATTAATTTAGTATTATTATTTAGTATTATTGTAGTGAAGTCTAATGGTAAAAAGTTCCCTTAGCTTTTGCTCAAATAAAAATGTATTTATTTTGCCTCCATTGCTGAGATATTTTTGACGGATTTAAAATTTCAGGTCGATTAACTTTGTTCTTTCAGCACTGAAAAAGATATTCCAGTGTCTTCTAGTCTATTATTTCTGATGAAAATTAAGTGTTCATTCCTATTACTGTTTCCTTATGTATGATACAATGTGTGTTTTCCCCCCCTCTAGCTGCTTTTAAAGTGTTCTCTTTATATTTGGTTTTCAGCAATCTGACTTGATGTCTTAGTATGGTTTTCTTTGTTTATTGTGCTTGGAGTTTGTTGACTTCCACAGGTCTGTGAAATTTATTGTACAAATTTTAATCAAATTTGGAAATCTTTCAACTATCATATCTTTAAATATTTTCTTGCTACAATATCTCTTCTCTCCGGGATTCAGTTTACACATGTGTTCTACCATTCAATGTTGGCAGGGATCTCTGAGGCTTGTTCTTTTTTTTTTTTTCCCCCCCTGTCAGGGTTCAGTCTACATAAGTTTTCTTCTGGCAGTTTCCCATTTGCCATTAAACAATACCCTGTGAATTTTTCATTTCAGGTATTGAACTTTTCTATTCTAGATTTTCCATGTGATTTTTATTTAAATTCCCATTTTTCTTAAGATGTATTTATTTGAGAGAAAGAGAGTAAGTCCAAGTGGGAGTGGGACAGAGTGGGAGAGATAGAGAGAATCTCAAGAAGACTCCCCAGTGAGCACAGAGCCCTAGGCTTGTTCTCATAACCCTGAGATCATGACCTGAGCTGAAACCAAGAGTCGGACACTTAACTGACGGAGCCACCCAAGCTTTCCTAGATTTCCATTTCTGTTTAGTTCCCCTATCTGGGCATGCATCGTGCCCATCTTTTCCCTTACTTAAGCCTATTTGCCAGAGACAATTTAAAATATCAGCCAACTTTGTCCACATTTTGTCTTTTGACTCTGTTCCTATTGTTATTTTTTCCTCAAGATGAGTTACATTTTCCCACTTTATGTCTAGTAATTTTGCTTATAGCCGGAAATTGTTAGTACTATGTTGAATGTTTGGAGTTCCTTCAAAGTGTGTTCTGCCATAAAGTTAATTTACGGGCAGCTCAACCTGATAGTTCTGAGGGTTAGTTTTAGACAGAATGGGTGTAAAATAGCTCCTACTCTATGGGTAGAGTAACCTTAGTTCAAAAGTATAAGACTTTCTGGGGTCTCAACTGTTGCCCAAGAGGCTCAACTAGCTCCTTCCAATCTGGCCAAAATTCTGTGTGACCTCTAGTCTCTCTTCTTGACTTACAGGTCCTGGTAGTTAGTTGTTCTCTGAAAAGAGACTTGCCCTGCATATGTGGAGTTCAGTATTCAGCCAAAGAATCCAAGGACCCTGTGGAGATTTCTGAAGCTCCTTCTCTAAACAGTCTGCTCCTTCAGCAGCTACACACCCCAGTCACTGTTTTCTCCACTGCACTAAAGCTCTGGTCTCTCTTTTGGGCTCTCCTCCTGAGCTGCAGTTTGGAAAGCCAGTGTGAGCTTACCTCTTGGGTTTTCCTTCTCAAAGATCACTCCCCTATGCTTTGTTATCTAATGCTAAGAAAACCTCAATTGCTATGGATATTTTATTCAGTTTTATGGCTGATTTTGGAGAGAGGATAAGTTCAATATCCATTACTCCATTATGGCAGGACCTGGAAGTTAAGATGTATCAAAATTAGTTTTTAAGTATTTTTTAAGATCATTTTAACATATACTCATTTAAAAAATTTGAGAAATATAAAAATGGGAAGAAACCCAAGACCATATCCAGCAAAGAACTTCTGCTAAGTTCTGGTTCTAATTTTCTTCTAGTCACACTCATATTTATACACATATATGTGTATAAGATCTTTTCTAAAGTTAGGGTGAAACTAGTTTTTTATTTTGCCTTTCCCATTTAACATTCCATGGTGGGCATTTTCCCAAGTCATTATACATTAATTGACATCAGAATCTTTTTATGGTTATATAATAAAATCTTGATAATAATTAAAAATAATAATAATCATTCTCTTACTGTTGAACATTTAGGTCCCACCATTATAAATGAAGGCTTTGTCCTCAAATATCCACATGACTCACTCTGTAATTCAGGTCTTTATTCAAATATTACCTTGGGGAGGGATCCCTGACCAACCTACTTAAAACTGTACCCCTCTCCCTGACATACAACTCCTTCCTTTCCTGCTTTGCTTTTCTTCTTCTGAGAATTTATCATTATGTCACACAGTATATTCATTCTTAATTTATTGCTTTTTATGTCTCCCTCCAATAAAATACAGGCTTTATGAAAATACATCTTTTTAAGTAAGTTGTTTACTACTACAACCCCAGAGTCCTAAAAGAATACTTGCCTAATATTAGGTCCTGAGTATTAGTTGAATAAATGAATAATTATAATGAATTAATATTAAGGAAAATGACAGTATATAATATAATTTAAGTGAGGCAAAACCAAAAAATTATAGGGAAAAAGAATCAAAAGAAACATGTATGTTTCATGCAGATGGTGGAAACAGGTTATTTTTTATATTTTCTATAATGAATATTCTCTGCTTTTACAACGTAAAAAATAAATCTGTTTAAAAAGATGGTGTGTTAAGATTATATATCAAGGAGCGCCTGGGTGGCTCAGCGGGTTAAGCCTCTGCCTTCAGCTCAGGTCATGATCTCAGGGTCCTGGGATCAAGCCCCACACCGGGCTCTCTGCTCAGCGGGGAGCCTGCTTCCCCCTCTCTCTCTGCCTGCCTCTCTGCCTACTTGCCTATCTCTCTTTGTGTCAAATAAATAAATAAAATCTTAAAAAAAAGATTATATATCAAATAAGAAATGCATGTGGGTAAAAATGGGTTTCTACATCTTTCTACTATGATTCAAACTGTGACAAATCATTATTTAAAATCAACATAAGACTATAAATATTTGCTAACACAGCACTGTGGGAGATACAAAGATGAGTAAAACATGGTTGCTGCCCATCAGGGGCTCAACATCTACTGGGAAAGGCACATATAGGAGAAAATACAATACACACAAACTATGATAAATGCTATACTGGAAGTACACGGTAAAATGGGGTGAAAAACAGTAGAGAGAACATGGTAAACTGGGGTGACCTAATTATGGTCTTGAAATCTGTCTCTGAATATGCAAAGAGAAGAGGGAAGCATTGCTGCTAAAGGGTAAAGCCAAGAAAAAAGATGGAAGACTATACACCAGACCTTTAAGAGAACATCAAATACTCCAAAATACTTATCAGGCAACAGATCCAAAGCAAGGATATCTTTCATGGATGGGCAAAAACCTCACTATGTGGGGCGCCTGGGTGGCTCAGTGGGTTGAAGCCTCTGCTTTCGGCTCAGGTCCTGATCTCAGGGCTCTGGATCGGGCTCTCTGCTCAGCAGGGAGCCTGCTTCCCTTCCTCTCTCTCTGCCTGCTTGTGATCTCTGTCTAATAAACAAATAAAATCTTTAAAAAAAAAAAAAAAAAACCTCACTATGTGATACAGCTAGACCCAATACAAATAAAATGTAGTGGGCCACACAGTAAAATGGAACAAGCTGAAGGCATTCAGATCATAATTTTTGTAAAATTTTGTAAACAGCACTGTGCTAGTCCATGGGAGAGAAACTGTGTGTAAGAGAAAGGAGGGCAGAGAAGATAAGCTGGAAAGGCCAGCTAGAAAGGAATTACGAAGGTTTTTTGTAAGCAATTTCAAAAAATATTTTTAAAAGTTGCTTATTTCAGAAAAACACATAAAATTTTTGAAAATCACCCATATTACCAATCCCAACATTATGGAAAGGCAGTCAGTATCTTGGTGTGTTTTTATTCCATTCTCTTTTTCTACAATTAGGGTTGTATGTATGTGGTGTGTGTCTGGCTGTGTGAAACTGTGTGACTATATAGTGATTTTTTCCCCTCATATTCTATCAAAAGAATTTACTCATGTAATGATATGCTCTCTTTAAAATTTTTTAATGGCAGCACAACCATAAAAATTTTATTCTGTTCTGTCTTTTAATTTGGACTTTTAGGTTAAAAAAGTTTAATACCTAAAAGTGTTTGTTTTTTATTTTAAGTAGTAAAATCTTTTTTGTTTGAGATGTTTTCTACTACTTCTAGGAGAAAAAAAAATTATGCTCCATCACAGTTTATTTCCAGTTTGTTCTAGTTTTTTTTTTAATCATCCCAGTTTTCTTTCACTGAATCGTTTATTCATCTGTAATTGTTCTGATGACCTGCTGTTGAGGCTCTATATTTACTTCTTCTGTCCTTCAAACAGCTAAGCAATTACACTGATAACCTTTCTTAAATAATCCTCCTGCTGGTTTGTGATGAACCCAGTAGCATATATTTGTAAAATTAAAATTAATATACATATAATTCATTAATATTACATTAAATATATTATATATAAATAACATAAAATGGTATACATATAAAATTAAAATACAACTTGATTATGATCCTAAGTTTGGAAAAAGAACATGGGGCTGCATGGGTGGCTCAGTCTGTTAAGCAACTGCCTTCAGCTGAGGTCATGATCCCAGGGTCTAGGGACTGAGCCCCACATAGGGCTCTCTGCTCAGTGGGGAGCCTGCTCCTTCCTGGGCCTGCTGCTCCCCCTGCTTGTACTTGCGTGCTCTCTCTGACAAATAAATAAAATCTTCAAAAAAAAAAAAAAAAACATGAGTGACAGTAACAAAGAAAATTTCATCATTAAAGAGTACTGAATGTTGTATCTAGAACTCAAGGGATGAGCTACAATCCAAAACAACCAAAATACACAAGTCTAAAATATAAAGTTTTATTCGGTTTTTTAATCTCCCACAATCACTCCAAAGCCCATTCATTTCTTTAAAAGTCATCACAAAGATAAAACACGTGTAACCTCAGCTATATAATCAAGTAGCTAACACACTGTAGCACAGACATCCAAAACAATTTCCTACAAAACTGATTTCTCCGGGTGGATTTTGATTATAGACCTTCACAGTTCATTGTCTACATCTAGAAAAAACAGTTTTCTAAGCAACATCTAACTTGTTCATACTGCACTGTCAATGCTGGAATACATATTCCAACTTACTTTAAAAAAATGATTTTATGGAGAACTTATTCTATTATTTCAATAGAGCAAGATGTAAGTTTGTACTTCTAACCAAACAGGCTGAAACTTTAGAGTACTCATTACATTTTACATCTCACTTCAGGAGTTAGGAATCCCAAAGTGTCCTTTTTAGCTTCATTCCTCTCTATCTTCAACTGGTTGGAATTGTATTTGCAGACCAAAGCAAGCAAGCAATCAGCCTAGCACATCCCTTTCCTTCTGTTAAACTTGCTTGCTGACTCACACCTTCCCTACAGTACATTATTAAATGATTTTACGTAATCTTTTTCATAGCAAAGGCTCATTACATCTTTTCTTAAACAACCTCATTAGGCTTTCAAATAACCTGATAAGTAGAGAGCTTACAACTTCCAAGATTCCAAATGTGAGAAAAGCAGAAGATAAAATTTTGACAAATTACACAGGTAAATTTTTTTCTTTTATATTGGGGAGAGGAAGACAGAGGAAAAGGTAGAAAGGATAAGAACAAGAGAAGACAACAGAAAAAAAAGAGATGGAGACAAAATTCAGGGAGACAAACTAGGAAATTCTGAATTATCTTGTACTATTAACCTGAGCGCTGTGAAGAAATACTTCCCTTCACATTTTACTTGTGTCTTGTTATAGACTAGATGATCCACACTGAACACAAGTTTAGACGTAACAGACTAATGCAGAGTCTGCCTAGAGTAATGACTTGAAGGAGAGGTCAGAAAGTGGTGGTTAACTACAGAGATTAAGAGGAAATACAGGTGTGGGCATCCAACATTAGTTATCCAGAGGGAAGTCACCCAGGGAAGGACAGAAAAAAGGAATAGCTTTAGGGTCACAAACAGATGGTACATGCCTACTTCAGGGGCAGAACTGGAGAAAAAAAACAAAGTGATGAAAGGAACTGAGAAAACTGGGACTTAAATGGGCTAGAAGCAAAGATGGAACAAGAAAGTAATAGAGAGAAAACTATAAATACTTACAGACTGTTAATATGTGCCATTTAACACAACAAAAGTAGGACCCTGAAGTAATACATGCACTAGTATCCAAGTGTACTCAAAGTTTTCCAAACCACCAACCAAAGAACACAAGGGAGCTTTCTTTCTGTCTGGAGGTTCTTCATACCCATTTTTATATAGGAAAAACTTTCTGGAATTCTCTGGATTTTGTTTTTTAAAAACTTCAAAAATCCCCTAGGAGTAAGAAATAGTGAATAAAACTCTTGAAGAAAACAAAAGTGATCAGAAAGATTTTCTAAAGAACTGAGATGGACATAAAAACTAAGTATTTAGGGGTGCCTAGATGGCTCAGTCAGTTAAGTGTCTGTCTCTGGCTCAGGTCAGAATCCCAAGGTCCTGGGGTCAAGTCCAAAGTTTGGTGTGGGGGGGGGAGGGGCCCCTGCTCAGCAAGGAGCCTGCTTTTCTCCTTCTCCCTCTGCAGCTCCCCCTGCTTGTGCTCTCTCTCTCTCAAATAAATAAAATCTTAAAAAAAAAAAAAAAAGTAAGCATTTAGTTAATAGTGAATTCTCTGGAAGTAGCCTTCAAGAAAGAAATCACATCACCCAAAATTAAGCCTTAATGATCACAGCTAAGTACATAGGTTGTCAATATGCCAGCCTTTTCTCATACTTTATTTTCAATAAGAAGTCAGGCTATACTAATGTGAAATGTCATAATTTTCAGAGGTTAAAAATAAAGAGGTATGGTAGTGACATCACAAAGCTGTTTTTTTCTCCTCCCCCATGTCACCAGTGAAAAATGATTAAGAATTTTAAGAAATCCCTAGTAAGCACACTGAACATTTCTTTTCAATAAACATATATTAGTACATATACCAATACAACATATACCAGTAAAAACTACCACACTGGGGAAAAGGATTTAGGGGAATTTCAGAAAAATTGAAGCATACTTCAAGCTAAAAAGAACCCAACAATTTGAGGTTATCCATACTAATTTAAATTCTGGTATTTCTCTTTGGTAATGTTGTCTAGTTTAATAAATTACACATTCAAAAAGGGCATCTGTAAACAAAAATTTACAATAAAGCTATCTTTTTGCACTGTTGAAAATGGTGTATAGAGAAAAGATTTTTACTGGTAAAAATAACAAAGTATGGGGGCACCTGGGTGGCTTAGTCAGTTGAGCATTTGCCTTAGGCTCAGGTCATGATACCCCTGTCCTGGGAACGAGCCCTGATTTGGGCTCCTTGATCAGCGGGGAGCCTGCTTCTCCCTCTTCCTCTGCTGCCACTCCCCCTGCTTGTGCTCTCTCTCTGTCAGGTAAATAAATAAATTTTTTTTAAAAATACCAAAGTTTGCTATTTTTATTTATCTACTATATCTAGTATTTATCTACTATATGTAGTAACTTATAACTTAAACACTACACAAGGGAGTAAACAGTGTTACATGGGAGGAAGAACAGCAGGAAAAACTGCACCAGACCTGCAACTGACATCTAAAAGAAGTTTGGTAGTTACAGAGTTAGCTCATACATTCATGCACACATTCATTCTGCACTACGGATCTCTAAGTGAGAGACGTACAATTCCTGTCTTTATGGTGCTGATATTCCAACAAAGGAGACTATAAATTTATACAATTATTTTATTACGATTGTAATGTACAGTAACAAGAATTAGAACCTAGGGGGAGACTGATTAAGTTTACCTAACTATGGTAAAGATTCAGGAGACTCTTAGGTCATTTATTCAAAATTCCTGGTGCTTCATTACATTCCAATAGACTTATTATGAACATTTAATCTTTCTGACAGCAAATCTTTCAAATTTTAGTAACAGCACCTATGATACTGTACTTAATACGCAAGTATGTCCCTCTAATCAAAGAGCCTAATACGTTACATAATTTTTTATTATCATGAATCTACTTAAAATAGTAACAGTTACATTTATGATTACAAAAGTACCTTTTAAAATCTTTTAGAAAACAAAGTATAAAGAAAATGAAATCACTCATAGCTAACTGCAACACCCTGAGACCACCACTTACCGATATTTAAAAGCAATACTTCATCTTTTACATGCACACACACACACACACACACACACACACACA
>RCUC01084950.1:0-12498 GCA_003697995.1 Taxidea taxus jeffersonii
AGAGAGAGAGTGAGCACAGGCAGACAGAGAGGCAGGCAGAGGCAGAGGGAGAAGCAGGCTCCCTGCCAAGCAAGGAGCCCGATGTGGGACTTGATCCCAGGACGCTGGGATCATGACCTGAGCCGAAGGCAGCTGCTTAACCAACTGAGCCACCCAGGCGTCCCTAAGTACTATTATTTTTAACTGCATTAGCAGACTATAGTATGAAGGAAGAAGAGGTCTTCACACAACAGCATGAATAACGAACAGTTACTGGGTGTTTACTGTGTCCTGCACTGTTGTAAGCACGTGACTGGGTGTTTACTGTGTCCTGCACTGTTGTAAGCACGTTACATATTTGCTGCTAAGAACAGCCTGCAGTGGAGGTGCAGAGGTTAAGCAACTAGTTCAGAATTCCATCATTACATCACACAGCTGGTGTGGGAGCCATGGGTCCTGCACCCACTCTGCCTGACTCCTCTTACCTTCATTCTGTGGAAAACAGATTCACTATATAGGAGGCAAAGTTAGCTGACTAAGACAAGTCAGTAAAAGGAAAAGACATAGGCAATTTTTATTTCTTCTTCAGTTCTGAAAAGTTATCATTATATAAGAATGTGGAGTATACAAAAATATAAGACAGAAAATAAGTGTTTTTTTAAGCCTGAGACTCAGAGATAATCTGTTTATGTTTTGCTATATTTCCATTTGATTCATTTTGTGAACTTACATAAGATATTCTCAGTTTATTATTATTAGTTGACTGTTGGTTTACTTATGCCACATTTATTCCTAAACAACTTTTAAGTAAGTTACAAAGGCACAGAAAAATACAACCTATGTTGTATGCATGAAAGCATGAAGCGAAAATAACCATGCTACTTTCATGGTGTGAAAGGAAAATTTCCCTGTTAAGTTCCAGACTCTGTTTAACTTGGAAAGTAGAATAGGTAATTACATAGAGTAAGTGAATAGAATGTTGATATGAAGTCATTTAACTTGTACTGAGAAGATGAGTTAGCAGAATGTGTTATTTCCTTTATAAGATACAAACATTTATTTTCAAAAATTAACACATACTTAATCTTTTTAGGCATATTTTTCATAGAATATGCATTGACCCATGGCTTTTGGATCACCGCACGTGTCCAATGTGTAAACTTGATGTCATCAAAGCCCTGGGATATTGGGTTTGTTACATTTTTGTTTATATTCAATCTCTGCCCCTATTCTTCTAAGTGATTCAATTTCATTACTGACCAGAGGCAAGAGGAATGGACTAAGTGCTCCTTCTAACATCTTTGTGGTTCCCTGAAGAAATTTTCCTCTTGATTAAAAATGAATGTTTAAGAAATTCCAAAAAGTTAACGAAGTCTACTGCCTTTGTGATTATAGACTGATACACCATATGTTTCCCCCAATAGACTGCTCAGTGCAGTGTATTGTTATGCTGCCCTGTAGAAGGTATACATACTCCTCAGTTTCATATAAACAAGAATTATCAAATCTTTGAAATGAAAGGAGCCTCATACATTTTATGGCTCAAGATGCATATTTTACATATGAGGAAACTGAAGCCAACACTTCCTGATACCAGGTCTCAGATTTCTGGGTTTGGAATATCCCACTGGGGAAATTGGTCCTGTATGGAATTTGCTCCATTGGTTTGTGGTACTTAGGTGGTCGTAGGACCTTCCTCCAAAAATGAAGACATGAGGGCAGAGCGAAAGAGAGTTCTTCATAGTAGCCAGCCAGGTGCTGAGGGCCTTACACACATTATTACATCATAACCTCATAGCCACTCTGGGAGGTAAGTACTGCTTCTTTCCCTATTTTACTAATTAGGAACTTGAGCTTAGAAAAAGCCAAGTAGCTCACCGAAGGTCACACAGCTAGTACTTGGGAATCTGTTTTCAGATACAGGTTTGCTTAATTCAAGGGTGCAAGCTTTTAATCAGTAGTTCCACCCAAAAGGGGAAGACATAGAGGTGAAAAAAAACAGATTTTTCTAGCTTGCTATTTTTTATTGTTTTAGAGTTTTCATATAATCTTTTAATGTCTTAAAAGATTCTTGATTAAATAGCAAATAGTTCTGAAATAATGATCTTATTACTTTAGAAAAAGTATTTTTTTTTTAAGATTTTATTTATTTGACAGAGATCAGAAGTAGGCAGAGACGCAGGCAGAGAGAGCGGGGGAAGCAGGCTCCCCGCTGAGCAGAGAGCCCGAGATAGGGCTTGATTCCAGGACCGTGGGATCATGACCTGAGCTGAAGGCAGAGGCTTTAACCCACTGAACCACCCAGGCGCCCCTAGAAAAAGTAATTTAAATATCACATACTTTTCTTATTGCTAAACATTTTTTTAGGGTTTTGTTTTTTTTTTAATATAATATTTACGGTAGAGTTAGAAACCACAAGGAGTTTTTTCTGTGGTAAGCATTTCATGCACCTTACAGCCCCAGTAGCCCTCAAGGAGTCCTCTCATTTTTTAGCTTGGCGGGTCTTGGAAAGATAGTTGAGAGACCACTGCCTTAACCACTGTCATTTTCCATGAATCAGATTTTTTTGTTGTTCTTCTTTTATTTTTTTTGCAAGATGTATTTATTTTAGAGAGAGAGCGCACATGCATGCACGAGTGGGGGAGAGGGACAGAGAGAGAGAGAACCCTCAAGCAGACTCCCCACTGAGCACAGAACCCAACAGAGGGCTCGATCTCATGACCCATGAGATTATGACCTGAGCTGAAACCCAAGAGTCTAAAGAGTGCTCCACTGACTGAGCCACCTAGGCATCCCTGTGAATTATATTTCTCAAATATGAGTTCCAGAATGCCTCCACCACAGGTACAGGAAAGGAGGAAGGTCAGCATTCAAGAACTTACTGAAAAAAAAAACTGCCCTGCTTTGATGTCTAGAAAATTTGTCTTTCCTCTAGAATTTCAAACATTTATTTATAGTTTTTAATAATGATGGCTCTGTTTAGCATGGGCATAACAGTGAATTTAAGACTTAGTGAACTGAGCCTGTGTCTTGGACCCCCTTCCTGGAATTTGAAGCATTTTATTTTATTTTTTTAAAGATTTTATTTATTTATTTGAGAGAGAGGGAGAGAGAGCAAGCAAGCACAGGCAGACAGAGTGGCAGGCAGAGGCAGAGGGAGAAGCAGGCTCCCCGCCAAGCAAGGAGCCCGATGTGGGACTTGATCCCAGGACACTGGGATCATGATCTGAGCCAAAGGCAGCTGCTTAACCAACTGAGCCACCCAGGCGTCCCTGAAGCATTTTAAACAGTATAATACAGGGAGCTCAACAGATGTTTTTCTTGGCAATGTTTTCCTTTTTCCTCTTCTTTCTCTTTTCTTTCATTAGGTGCACTCTGTAGATCATTTTAAGTTTCTTTCTTTATGGTCAGTAGTTTTAAACCTACTTTTCATTTCTAGAAATTTTTGTAAGGGTATTTCACTAAACCTCATGAGTTTTGTTTTTGGAACTACATATACCTATATTTCACACATTAAAAATGAAGATGATTTATTTTGCATCAGGTTGGATTGGTTTGTTATTAGAATATTAATTTCAGAAAGCTTGACTATGTCCCAAGAAGTGTGATTTCTTTTTGAAGAACAGAAACCTGTAGTAGCTTTAAATGAAACTCTAAGAAATTAACTTGTCTTGCCCTTAATTGTTTTTACAATTTTTGATTTTCTTTACTTCCTTTGCCCCTCCTGCATTGGGTTTTATAGACAGTGATGACACAGTGTCCTATGACAACTAGTTCTTGCTCCCAAGGAAACAGCTGTGGTGAGAGGGCTGCCATCAGTCCTTCACGTGGACTTGAGAGGTGGTCCTTGTGTTGGCAGCTACAACCTTCTTGATGTGCCATTTGTCGTTGTTGTTTTCATTCATTCAGCATGTATCAAAGGAGTGCTCTCTCAGGTGCTAGATTGGACCTTGACTTGGGGAGACAAAGATGTGTAAAACGCAGCCCTTCTGGTTGTGGACTTTCACTTTCTGGACTGTGAGGGCCAGGGCATACACCCACGCACAACGCTGCAAAGGAGGTATGTTTGAAGTGCCGAGGCGCACGCAGAAAGGAGGAATTTACTCCGCCAGGTAGAGTGGGAGGATAAGAGGGTGGTTTTTTAAGAGGGGAGTCTGAGCTGGGTGTTAAAGGATTTGCCTGCCAGATCAGTATATTGCAGATGAGGGTGTGACCATGTCTGGCTTTGAGACTGGCAGGTGGTTAAGTTTGGCGGGTATTTTGGTAACTATCTGGGAAAACAGATGAGGGTGGTCTGGGTGGAAGTTTGGACATTACGGCTACTCGATAGGATTTGTGGTTTGATGTGTCTGGAGTCTGTTCTGAGGGTGTTCACTTAGCAGTGAGAAGGAGGCAGCGTACCACGTGGTTCAGGAGGAGGGCGGTTCTAGAACTGGGTGGGTCGGCAGTGGGAGGAGCCGTCTGGGGCAAGCCGCCCTTGCCCCCGAAAGCCTGCGGAGGGAGGTGGAACCAGCATCATGTGCTTGGCGTGAACCCCAGGCTCACTGTGAACGGACAGCCACCCCTCCTTTATTAGGTTACCTCACCAGTGGTTTCCTCTCACAGCATGACTCTGACTCTGGCATTACTCAGAAAGGTATTGGAATAAACCTCTGAGACTGGGCTGTCACTTTCCTTACCCTGTTTTTTCTTTGACACAGCAAATGGGGGAGTTGCAGGTACACTGACAGCCGATAGACACTGTCTTGAGCTGATAGAATCCACAGCGGATTCTTCTAAAGTGAATCAAATGCAACCTGAAGCCCTCCGTTGTCAAACACTGTGTTTTTCCAAAACCCTGGTGCCCAAAGTAAGACAGTAGGGCAGTTAGAGGCAGTCATCCAAGATCACAGCCACAGCCAGGCTGATTCACACCCCCTGTTCAGGAAGCAAGGAAAGTGTGTCTGACAAAGGTCCACTTACTGTTGGTAAAGAATTTAAAAGGTGGCATTACTTTCATCAAGGGGAAAAGCAGTTTTTCAAATGAACAGTGTTTATTTAGGTCTTGGAAAGCTGCCTATTGAGAAGTAGTTCATTTTCTGATGTTGCTAAATAAAGAAGACATTAGTGTTTTTGCCCTGTATTGTGTATAAAAGTAAACACTTTGTAGGAATTATGAGTAATGATTATGAAATGATAGATAAGCTTTGACTGTGTTATTCAGACAAGGTATTTTCTTTTGTCCTCTCAAGGGAGAGCCTGAAGATATGCAGGAGACGCCTGCTCCAGAACCTACCCCTGGGAGTGTTTTGGTGGCAAATTTGAGTATCAGTTTACAAGATGACAGAAGTGAGGGGAGCAGTTTGCCCTCGTCTTCCACTAGTGATTCTGCACCGCCGTGTGACGCCAGTTTCAAAGAAGATGCAGGTGAAAACACAGCCTTACTAGGTAAGTGCCTTGCAGGTTCTGAAACAAAATGATGTTAGCAAGTGGGGAAAATAATGCAGAAAAGCATAAAGGACAAATAAAACCATAATCCCACACCTGCAAATACCATTTTAACATTTTGGTAAATACCTTTTCAGATTTTTCTGTGTTTAAGGATGGGGAGAGTATCATATATGTGCTGTTAGGTAACCTGTTTTCCTCTTAATGTGTGAAGCTCTTTCTATGTGGTAGGTGCGTGATTCTGTGTGGTGCGTAGTGTCACAGCCCGTTCACTAGAATTTCTTTAAACTGCACCCTTTTGGTGGACTTCAGCACTTTGAAATCATGTGTATACCAACCACTTATCCAATTGCTTCTTGTCGTTCTGAGGGATGAAATAGAGTGAATTGCCTTTTTTTTTTTTTTTTTTTAAATTACTGATGAGGTTACCTTTTCATAATTGTTCATTGTTTTTATTCCCTTAGGAGTTGCTTGTTTTGCTCTGGAGAAACTAATTTTTTCATGTCTTTGTCAAATGTATTGTGTATTTCTCCCCCAATTTTGGTATCCTTTGGTTGATGTATTTTGTAGACAGAAATGATTCATTTTTCTCTAGTCCAACAAATTCTCTCATGAATCTGCCTTTGATAGCATGCGAACTTTGGAAGGCTTTCCTCATCTCAGGATCTAAGTATATTAACCCATACCTTACTAATGTTTTGGTTCTGTATTTTACTTTTAATTTTTGGTTCTGTATTTACTTTTAAATCCTTAATCCACATGGTTTAAGAGAATATATAACCTACTTTTCCCCAAATGCTTAACCAGTCGTCCCAATATTTAGTGAATTATAATTATTTTAGTGATTAATAATTTAGTGAATAATAATTATCAATGTTTTGATATTGCCAACGCAAATCACTTCATCTTGAGTTAAAAAATCTCTGTACTGGTCTGCATTTTTTTTTTTTTTATTAAGATTTTATTTATTTGTTAGAGAGAGAGCAAGCGAGCACAGGCAGACAGAGGGGCAGGCAGAGGCAGAAGCAGGCTCCCTGCCGAGCAAGGAGCCCGATGCGGGACTCGATCCCAGGACGCTGGGATCATGACCTGAGCCGAAGGCAGCCTCTTAACCAACTGAGCCACCCAGGCGTCCCTGGTCTGCATTTTTTAAAAGATTTTATTTATTTATTTGACAGAGACAGCGAGAGAGGGAATACAAGTAGGGGGCAGTGGGAAAGGGAGAAGCAGGCTTTCTGCTGAGCCTGATGCGGGGCTCAATCGCAGGACTCTGGGATTGTGACCTGAGCCAAAGGAAGATGCTTAATGACTGAGCTACCCAGGCACCCATATTCTACATTTTCTAAAAAAAAAAAAGTAATCAGATTATTTGCTAAGTGAAAGAAAATCCCATTCGAATTTTTATTATAATCGAATAAATTTACAAATTACTTTAACTAGGAAGAACTAATGCTTCTAGTTTTGAATTTTGTCATTACGGGAAGAGGACACATATTTTCCAAATCAGTGATACTCAGACTGAATCATCACTTTTGTATTTGACATGTTTAGGATCTGTGAGGCAAAGATAGCTAGAAGTATTAGAACTTGGGTTTTAAACTGGTATCAGAGGGAAAAGACCACATTGTGAAAGAGAAGGGGAGCATTCATTTCAGAACACTGGAAAGTGGAAAGGGCATTCTCCTAATTAGCTCCCTGGCCTCCTGCTGGGATTGAACCACCTCAGGGATTCCATCAAATTGAGCCCAAGTACATGCCAGTGTGATTTTTGCCATTGCCTTCAGTCTCCAGAAAAGAAACTAAATTCCCTTTCTCTAGTACTTGACCACCCTTGAGATAGTTAAATACTGCTAAGGACTCTTATCCTGACAAAATGTCTTTCAAAAGCAGTCTCCTGCATTCTTGTTACCTGTCGTGCATTAGTTTATCAGCATCCCTCCTCTCAGCTAAGATGATATCATGTGAAGTAGTGCATAGAAATAAAGGTGGAAAAAGAAGCTAGGCTATAGAACAACAGAATGTTAGATGTCTTCTGAAGAAGCTGGGCCCCCTCATACTTCCGTGTGCACGCGCACGTGTGTGTATATGTATGTATGTGTACCACGCATGTGTGTGTGTGCGTGTGCACTTGGCTTTTATTTTTTTGTCACCCCCCCTTTTTTTTTTTAATTTCCAAGTATTTGTTAACCAGTAAGTTGACAGGTAATTTTAAATCATAATGTTCTTTCTACTTTATCACCATACTAGTATAATTTGAGAAATGTTAAATTGGAGAAATCAGTTTTTTTAAGCAAGACATTAGTACTTCCAGAATAAAATATGGCTTCATTAGAAGTTGAGAAAACATTTACTGGGGTCTTAAGAGCAACCAGAAATAAAACATGGAAATTATTAATAGTAGACTACTCGCCGGAGAGTATTTCCCTGGCAAGTGCTCCTTCTGTTGTCCAGTTGACCTTCTTGGCTCTGACTGTAGGTGAGTTCAAGTATTTGGTTCTGTGTTTGAGGAAGTATTCTATTCCTGTAAGAAACCTTTGTGCTTAAATTATTTTGTGTTACTCTTCCTAGTAATAACAGTCTGTCCGGAGTTAAATACCTGTTCCTCTTCCAAAATAGATTAACCTCACTGTGCCTGTGCTTAATCATCTGTAAAATGAGCATAATAATATCCTAGTCCTCACTGAGTCACATACATATAATCCATTAAATGCTCGCTTTTTTCATGGGCAGTGGTGACACCATCATCATCGTCACAGCTCTCTGGTTTACTTTTGAAAACATACACTAATACCACCAACTAAGACTGCCTTTCTTTATAGCTCCATGCTGATCAGAGTAATGTTGGTTAGGCTAATACTGGAAAACCTCTCATAATATATATGTGAAGAAGGTGCTTGTATATTTTTCATGACTTTCTGAAATGGGTTGCCATTTTTACATGTAAGTTTTGTTTAAAATTTTCTGTTGTTTCTTGAATTATAGCCTCTAAAGGGTCTGTTTATATAATTACAGTTCAGAATATGCTAAGTGACATTGGTTTTTGTTGCTTTGTCGTAGAAGCAGGCAGGAGCGACCTGCAACGTGGAGGACCCATCTCCTCGCACACATCCTGATGACCTCATCATGGATAGAGCTTTGGCTCGAATTAAAGGACTTTTTTTTTTTTTTTTTTAACTTCAGCACATAGTTTGTATATTTGAAAATAATGTACATTCTTTAACCTTTCAGATTCTGATTTGATATCCAAAGGGCTATTTTATTCTGAAAGAGACGTTTTGATTAGTCTTAATATATTTATCTACTAAAATGTATGATTTATGATAAACAGTATGTTGCTTTGGTCTATTACAGAGACCACTAGGAAGGCACTCTAAAGAGGACAGGTCGGGGTATGTTTCTGAATAGTAGACTAGCTGCTACGGTACTGTAAAAACAGGATTAATTTTGTTTTTCAAGGATGATTTTAGACTGCGCAACTGAATTTAGACTAGTGGAAATGGAATTGTATAATTCAGTGATTGATCATGAGTTTTCCCTGGAGGAAAGACTTTTCTAGAACATGAAACCTGTGAATGAGATAAGAAATCTCTAGCTTTCTTGAACCTCCATGTCTCATCCAGAGACTTTGAAATCTAAGAAGACTTCTTCATTATTTTCTCTTGGAATTATAGGAAAAGCACTAGATGACCTGAGGATTTGCAGTTTTCCTTTTTAATTTCTAATTTCTTATGACACCTTAAAGGAGAAGGAAATTTGTCCATTTTTTCTACAAATAAAAAAGGCTAAGATTCTGTCTGCATCACACTTGAGCAATAAATTTTTCACTGTTTTAAAAAAATTTTTTTCATTGCCTTAAGGAAATCGAGTAGGCAGACTTTTTTTTTTTAAATGATGACTATATTGGTCCCAACTACAATTTAATCTTTACAACTAAAAAGGTAATAGATGGAGAATTTTGATTATCACTACAAAATAAGCAACCAGTTTCCTTGATTGATTTAAAGCAGACTTAATGATCATGACCTTGTGTCATCTATCCTTTTTAAGATCTTGGCTGTTCTTGTAGGTGAAAGGGTCAGGTTACTGTAAAGCTTTTGGAGATTGTGCTCATAAGTTTTCTAAAATGATTAAGCACACACACAGTCTTCTCCCTTTTGGAGGTGGAAGTGGAGGAGGGTGAGGGAGAGTTACCTCTTAACTGTTGTCCTTTGTTCCTTCTAAGCTAGTTGCTGTGTATATCTTTATTTTGTGAGTAAAAAATAAATGTTGATAAAAATATAACTTTTAAAAATCTAAAGAATTTATTCTTAAAGCTGCATCTAAGTTGTGTATAGCTTATTTTTTTCTGAACTCTTTGCTGCACCTGGATTCTAGCCACTCATAGTGAAACACTTGGTGAGTTTTACTTTTTTTTTTCTCTCCACTTTACTGAAGTAAACTCTAGCCAGATTGAGGAGCTGCTGAAATAGAAAATTTGTCTGTCTTTGAGCTCTCATTTTAACAGCCTCAAAGTAGGTTTCCATAATAGCCATTATCTTTGAAATTTGCCTTCTGTGGTTCTTTGAGAATAGAAAAGTATGTCCTTAATTCTGTACCAAGTAGATTTTTTGCTCTTTGTATTTTAAGATACATACTTGGGAGAAATGCTTTAATTAATAATTCTCTATAGTATCCAATGAAGCAGACTTCTAAAAAGAATACTATGACAGATCAAGGTAAATTGTTTTTGATAATTACACAAGTGTGATTTCTTTATTAGCAGCTATCAGACATAGCTTTCCTTAATTAAAGAGTTTGAACACTAAACTACAAATAGAAGAGATTGGAAGAATTGTAGTGGTCTGGTCTCATCTCTAGAAACATGTCTCCAGGGGCGCCTGGGTGGCTCAGTGGGTTAAAGCCTCTGCCTTCAGTTCAGGTCATGATCTCAGGGTCCTGGGATCAAGCCCCGCATCGGGCTCTCTGCTCAGCAGGGAGCCTGCTTCCTCCTCTCTCTCTGCCTACCTGTGATCTCTCTGTCAAATAAATAAATAAAATCTTAAAAAAAAAAAAACATCTTCAGTAGCAGAGAAAGGAATTATCAAGAGAAAATAGAAAACTGCAATACTTTGAAAGTTCTGTTAGGCTTTTTTTTTTTTTTTAAGATAGAAATAAATATGATAGAGAAGGGTCTCTCATCCAAGTACTAACCAGGCCTGACCCGGTTTAGCTTCTGAGATCAAATATTAGCAGAATTTTTGCTGAGACATAAAATTGATGAAATGCTACTCAGAATATTGGGGAATGTAAGGAAGGAAGAGTAAACCAGAGGTTTGGTTAAGGTTAGTCATACTATTTATGGCAGTAATTTTCCTTTATTTTTCTGTTTTGTTTTGTTTACAAATAGTGTAGAAACAGTATGTATTTTTTTTTAACTTTCAAAGTCAGGCAGTGTGTGAAGGAAGCAGCTTGGCCGTGAATGTGAACGTGAAGCACTCCGTCATCTGCTGCCTGCTGGTGCTGCTTCTGGGTTTCCCTCCAGAAAACCACAAAGGCCAGGAGAGGCGCAAAAAAACAGGGCACCTTCGGCAGGTAAACCTCCTTGCTTGCTGACTTTTTGGGAATCTTCAATATATAAAACCTTCCCTGAGAGATTGTTCCCTGCAGTCACTGAGGAGTGATGACAGTAAAAGGCCGAATTGCAGTGTGCCCATCAGCAGTTTGCTCTCTGTGGGGTGCACGATGACAAAATCTCTGGAAGCGAACCACTGGTCTGACCTCAGTAACATCAGGATTGAAGTTTTGCACTTGGGTAGGCTTTCCAAGAGGGGTCTTCCCCCACCCCCAAACCTTTCTACATACTTTACAGTATACTTGCTTAATCAAGGACTGCTAGAACCACATAGAACAGTCAGTAATAGACTTTCAAGAACAGGTGTGTTCCCACTTGGATGAAATACCTAGTATAACCAAATTCCCTAAGAGGATAGCTTAATTGGCAAGTCTCTTCTTTTGAGAACATTAAAGTTTATTTGCTCAGTGAAGGCTGAGATTAAATCAGTATGTGTATGTTACTGACTAGAACTTGAGATAATTACATGTTTGGTCAAAAGGAGTTTCTTTGAGCTCAGCACAAACCATATTTTGTGATTTACAAAGCGCAGGATGCTGGCCTGAACCAAAGTGAGTCTTATGTATGACATAACGCTATGCTTCTGTGATGCAACAACCAATTAGAAAAGCCACCCACACCTTTCCCAGTTAATTTCATTTTTGAAGTTTTATTTTTTTAAAGATTTTATTTATTTATTTGACAGACAAAGATCACAAGCAGGCAGAGAGGCAGGCAGAGAGAGAGAGAGAAGGGGGAAGCAGGCTCCCCGACAAGCAGAGAGCCCAATGCGGGGCTCGATCCCAGGACCCTGAGATCAGGACCTGAGCCGAAGGCAGAGGCTTTAACCCACTGAGCCACCCAGGTGCCCCTCATTTTTGAAGTTTTAAAAAGACAAGCATTTCACTTTAAAAAATGCTAACATGTAATTGTTATAAAAGTGAAGTTTCTACAATGTCATTATCAGCCATGCAGCTCGAGATTTGCTCTTACTCTAAGAGCAAAGTATAAAATAAGTTATAAATTGAAAAACATATGTGCATCCTATTAATTTAAGAATAAAAAAGGGGCACCTGGGTGGCTCAGTGGGTTAAAGCCTCTGCCTTCGTGAAACCAGCAAAATGTCTTAGTAGGTAGAGGGTGCAAGAATTTTAAAGAATACGTAAAAAGTTCTTCCCATGCATTAATTTTCCAGATATCTTTAAAATGTTAAGGTGCTATTACTCAAAGTATTTCAAATAGATACATGAGGGGCACCTGGGTGGCTCAGTTGGTTAAGCGTCCAACTCTTGATCTCAGCTCAGGTCTCAGTCTCAAAGCTGTGAGTTCAAGCTCCACACCTGGTGTGGAGCCTACTTAAATTTCTAAAATTTAAATACAGGACCCATTGTTTGTCATGGGAATGAATCATTACAGAATGTATTAAAGTGGTACATGCTGCTTAAAAGTTTGTGGAAATGGATCTCTGTCAAATGAATAAATAAAATATTAAAAAAAAAAAA
>RCUC01084952.1:0-10574 GCA_003697995.1 Taxidea taxus jeffersonii
TTTTTTTGTTTTCAGTAATCTCTACACCCAGTATGGGACTTGAACTCATAACTCTGAGACCAAGAGTTGTACACTCTTCTGACTGAGCCAGCCAGGCACCTCCCTCTGCACATTTTTAATTTGGATTGCTTGGGAGGTGTTTTTGCTAGCAAGTTATATAAGTTGCTTATATATTTTGGATATTAACCCATTATTAGAGTTTGCAACTATTTTCTCCCATTCCATAGGTTATGTTTCCATTTTGCTAATTGTTTCTTTTGCTCTACAGAAACATTTTACCTTGACGTTCCCACTTATTTATTT
Organism: Taxidea taxus jeffersonii; assembly: GCA_003697995.1. NCBI lineage: Eukaryota > Metazoa > Chordata > Mammalia > Carnivora > Mustelidae > Taxidea > Taxidea taxus. The sequence goes on from RCUC01084952.1 coordinate 304, forward strand.
TGCTTTTGTTGCTTGTCCTTTTAGTGTCATATCCAAAAAATCATTGCCAAGATAAATGTCAATGAGATTTTTCCCTATGTTTTCTCCTGGGAGTTCTACAGTTTCAGGTCCTATGTTTAGGTCCTCAGTTCATCTTCAGCTAATTTTTGTGAGCAGTGTAGGAAGACAGAGGTCCAGGTTCATTCTTTTACAAGTGAATATTCAATTTTTGCAACACCATTTATTAAAGAGACTCTCCTTTCCTCATTGAGTATGCTTGGTTTTCTTGTCAAATATTAGTTGGCCATATATGCATGGGTTTATTTCTGGGCTCTTGATTCTGTTCCATTGGTCACTGTGTTTGTTTTTAATGCCAGTTCTATACTCTTTTAATTACTATAAGCTTTATAATGTAGCTTGAAATCAGGAAGTGTGAGGCCTCAAGATTTGTTCTTCTCAAGATTGCTTTGGCTGTTTGGGGTCTTTTGTGGTTCCATACAAATCAAAGCTCTGCTTTTTCTATTTCTATGAAAAATGCTGTTAGAATTTTGATAGGGATTGCATTGAATCTATAGATGGATTTGGGTAATATGGGCATTTTAACAATATTAAATTTTCCAATCCATGAACATAGAGTATATTTCCAATTATTCATGTCTTCAGTATCATTTATCAAAGTCTTATTATAGTATTTTGTATAAAGATCCTTCAGGGGCACCTGGGTGGCTCAGTTGTTAAGCGTCTGCCTTCAGCTCAGGTCATGATCCCAGGGTCCTGGGATCGAGCCCCACATTGGGCTCCCTGCTTGGAGGGAAACCTGCTTCTCCCTCTCCCTCTCCCACTCACCCTGCTTGTGTTCTTTCTCTCGCTGCATCTCCCTGTCAAATAAATAAAATCTTTTAAAAATAATAAGTTAAAAAATAAAGAACCTTCAGTCCCTTGGTTAAATTTATTTACAAGTATCTTATTGTTTCTTATGCTATTATAAATGGAATTATTTCTTTTTCATCCAGTTCATTGTTAGTATATAGAAACACAGCTCATTTTTGTATGTTGATTTTGTATTCTGCAACTTTACTGAACTCATTGATCAGTTCTAACAGGTTTTTGGTAGGGTCTCTAGGCTTTTCTATACACAAGATCATGTCATCAGCAAATAGAAACAGTTTGACTTCTACCTTTCCACTTGGATACCTTTTATTTCTTTTTCTTGCCTAATTGCTCTGACTGGGATTTCCACTACTGTGCTGAATAGGAGTGGTGATAAGAGCATCTTTTTCTTGTTTCCAGTCTTAGAGGGAAAGCATTCAACCCTATCACTGTTGCATATGATCTTAGCCAAGGGTTTATCATATATGGCCTTTATTATGTTGAGATGTGTTCCTTCTGTACCCACATTTTTTAGAGTTTTTGTCATGAAAGGACACTGAATTTTGTCAAATGCTTTTTCTGTATCTATTACGATGATCATATGATGTTTATCTTTCATTCTTATAATGTAATTTTATCACATTTGTTGCTTTGTATATATTGCACCAACCTCGCATCCCAGGGATAAATTCCACTTTGTCGTGGTGTCTGATGCTTTTGATTTGCTGTTGAATTTGGTTTGCTAGTATTTTGTTGAGGATTTTTGCATTTATATGCATTAGGGTTATTGGTCTATAGTTTCCTTTCCAATAATATCCTTATCTGGTTTTGCTATCAAGGTAACACTAACCTTGTAAAATGAGTTTGGAAGTAATTCCTCCTTCTCTATTTTTTGGAAGAGTTTGAGAAGGACTGGCGTTAATTTTTTTCATTTTTGGTAAAATTCACCTGTGAAGCCATCTGGTCTTAGACTTTAATATTGGGGGGGTTTTGGTCACTAATTCAATTTCCTTACTTACCATTGATCTGCTGTTCAGATTTTCTATTCATGATTCAGATTTGGTAGCTCGTATGTTTCTAGGAATTTATCCATTTCTCCTAGATTGTCCAATTTGTTGTTATATAATTGTTCATAATAGTGTCCTATGCTCCTTCTGCTCTGGAAGAGGCAGGATGGGAGCTAAAGGTGGCTCTAGGGTCAGACTCTTCCCTCTCTGTCAAAATAGGAGGAGGAGCACTCAAGGAGGAGCACTGAGTTAGGTAGCTTTAGCACCTAACTTAACACTGAGGTACGTGCCTTTAGCACATCTTTGCTCACAGCATGTGATCATCTCCTTGGAAACCAAGAGCTATGACCCTGCATTCAGGGCTATGCAGATGGTCCAGCCAGAGTGACCAAAGTCCTTGTCTAAATGTCTGAAGTGGGGGTGGAAAGTGGGGAGGTGCACAGAGCCCAAGGAATAGGGCACTTTTCAAAGTTGGATGAATTTCTCCAGATTCCTCAATGGCTCCATTTATAAATGTCCTCAGTGCCCGGGTCAGTGTGGGTATGAGGGGAGGAGGCTAAGTTTGGTGCTGAGGGTTGAGGAGAGGGGGTTTTTGCCTAGTTGTTTCTAAGCTTCTGACAAGACCCTAAAGCACCCAGACAAACTTCTCTTTCACAATAAGTTTCTGAGGATTGGTGCCAGGAAAGAAGCCCCAGAGGGTAAAGAGAGCTCGCATCCCACTCCTTCATTTGGCCAAACAGTGGCTCTTTGTCCCTCCTCTTCCCACCAAATGAGACCAACCTCCTCCCCCAGCCATATGTTGATGGCCTGTGCCCTGACCTGGAGCAGCAGTGTGCAGGGATCGCCCAAGGGTAGGGAGTAGAAAGAAGTGTGGAGGCCTGGCATCTCTGTATCCACTAGGACCCGAGAAACCTTTCCTCTTGCCCTCCCTCCTTTTCCACAGCTGGATGTCTCTATCTGGCTTTGAGTGAGAAATAACTAGGGGCAAGGGTTGGTTGAGGAGGGGTCAGCAGATGGAAAGTGGCGGAACAGGAAGGAAAACATCCACTCAGAGAACTGAATACAGCAGCCCTGTGCCTGAGATACTGCCCCACCTGGAGAGAAGAGAGCGAAGCCAGTCCTGCACCCATCACCACATGAAAATCTGGAGGAAACAATAATATGAGCTAATAATTTCTTAAGATTAAAAATCTTTACAAATAGTCAACAAATGCATTTCTCACCAGTATGGCAAGAATTCAACTTAACAGCAAGTTTACTCAAAGAACTGATGATACAGAGGCAGCACCCTGGGTTTTTTTCCATGCCGAATCCCATCTGGCTCATTACCAGCATTTCTAGAAAATTCTCCTTCCTGAACTTTGTGCCATATAAAGCTTTGCAAGCTCTTACCCCATTCAAACAAGCAACGCTGGGAGGCTGACAGGAAGAAAAGCCTGGAGACCAGAGGCCATGAACAGCTGTTGATCCCAAAGAGCAAGATTTTCCTCCTTGACCTTCTGCTGCCCCACATTGGGACTCACATTTGACCCATACCTCCAAGTGCTCTCCACTTTGGCAGGTCCTTTACCTGTGACTTCCTTTATACAATATTTTCCAGATCTAGTGAAGTCTTCCCCAGGTTCTAGGCCACTGCCTCCCTCCCCCCAACGATCAGACCTTCTTTCTCCATGATCATATATATATATATTTTTTTTCTCTATTTCTCCATGATTACAAAGGCAGGAAGCCTCTGGGGCCCTAGCGCCAAGTGGTGGGGATGGAGGACGGGAAGAAAGCCAAGTTCATAAGACCAGAAAGGGCATCTTTAAAAAAGACATCATGGACTATTCCAAGGAGAGACAATGACAGCAGACTGAGTGCTATGCTATTTCCACAAGCTCAAGGAGCAATCCCTAGTAGGCATGAAAACAGAAGTTAGCAGGAAGGAAATATCAGAACCCCAATGATCAACAAAAAACACAGGTAGAAATATGTAGACACTCTGCACCCCCACCCCACCCCACAATGCATCTCCTTTCCGCCTTCCCTGTCATATTCCCTTTCTCACTTCCAGGCTCAGATCTCACATGGGAAGCGGTGTTAGAATCAGCACTCATCCAGGTAGATCTGACCGCACCCCTACCCATCTGAGGCTGATCCCACTTTAGAAAGCATCAGACTCACCCCTGCGCAGTTGGTGGTCAGAAAATGAGTGACTTTGGGTTCGTTCTGACCAGGGTTAATGTGGTGGCTCTGCTAGTCACTAGATACTTCAGAGTGGCTTAATCAAGTGACTTAATCCTCTGGGCTACTTTGCATTAACAACTGCTCTTACAGTTATTGTGAGAATTCCAATTTTTAAAAACTAGCCTGTGTAAGGTGCATGTGGACAAGGGATGGCGTTTCTCTTGATCCATCCCCTGTTCCCCCATTGCCAAGGACATTGCTCAGCATTTACAGTCTTCTCATTAAACACGGTCCAGAGTTCACAGTCCATTCAGAGTTTTCCCTGAATGGATTTCTTTCCATTGACTGTTACAGCCACATGAAACCTGAAGGATCTTCCAGGCTATTTTACATAAGAGGAAGCAGACTCAGAATGCATCATGTCTGTGGGTCATACAGACTGTAAGATGCCAAGCAAGACAAGGGGCCAGTTTCTCAGACTCCATAAATTGTTGATACCAAGGCACAAAATTAGGGGCAAAGAGTGGGATTCAAGAACAAAATGTCCCCATAGCTGCAGAGAATCTCCAGGAGGATGAATCAGGAAAAGAGCCTGGACTATGTCTCCTATGTAGGCGTGATTAAGGCACAAAGGACTGGAAAGGACTTTGCCTGGGACAGAAAAGTTGAGTTCAGAAGTCATTAGTGACAGAGGTAACAGATAAAGAGAGGAAGAGGGGGACGCCTGGGTGGCTCAGTTGGTTAATCGGCTGCCTTCGGCTCAGGTCACGATCCCGGCGTCCTGGGATCGAGTCCCACATCGGGCTCCTTGCTCGGCAGGGAGCCTGCTTCTCCCTCTGCCTCTGCCTGCCACTCTGCCTGTGCTCTCTCTCTCTCTCTCTCTCTAACAAATAAATAAATAAAATCTAAAAAAATTTAAAAATAAAAAAAGAGAAGAAGAGGAAAACACTAGGTGATTATAATAGATGACATTTATCAAGCAAGGACTATGTCCCAGGTACCTGTGATCTTATTTAATTCTCACCCAAAAACACCTCTGTGACAAAGCTATTACTATAATTAGCAATAAGGAAATTGAAGCACAGAGGAATTAACTAATTTGCTAAAAGTTGCAAATTTAGTAGGTGGTGGTTGAGCTGGGGATCAAACCCAGACATGCTGTCTGTGAAACCGGGATCACTAACCAAAACTTTCACCATATTAAGGGTTACCGTTTTGAATAATCAGAAGGAGTGAAGAGGCAGCCCTAGGTAGGGATTATGTTGATCCCAGAGAGTGGCTGTTCAGAGAGGATAAAATAACGGAGTGTTATTGAAAATGGGTAGGATGAGGACGTCTGGAAATTGGTGGGGGGGATAGTAAAAGAATAAAGGAGTTCACATAATCACTCTACAACCCCACAACCAGACAGTTGAACTCTTCAGTTGAATGCAAAGAAAAATTGCAAATAATATAAAGATTAAAAATAATTTTTATTTGGTTCTGGAATACCTACAAACATTGTTGTGTCTAGTTCCCTCAATATTCACAAGATATCCAAGGAAATAAATTCTGTTCAACTGACAGAGGAGTATCAGAAATCTCTGATTTCTCTCTCCCAGCCACAGAAAAGCTCCCTCTTGTGGCAAATGGGATATCACCTCTAAGACTCAAGAAACACCCATCTGAGTGGCAATGTCTGGCTTGGACCTTACTGAAGTGAGGACCCTAGGAGTACAGATCCGCCGCAGCTCTGGGAGGCCAGCAGTGAGGACTGGATCACCCTGTTTGCCCTGCAGTGGTAGACCAGCTTTCCCAAAATTGCACCAGTATATCAGTGCAACAAGGGCCTTCCCTGCTCAACCCACCTCTACCAAGACTTGAGCACTCAGGTGGGTTGGTCACCTTGGCACACAGAAACCCCTCTGCCAGCAGGGATCCAAATGCAGATGGGAGGGACATGGGACCATCCCCTGAGGCAAGGGCTTGTCAGAGTTTGGGATTTAATCCTACTGGAGCCCATAAATTAACCTACTATTGTTTCATGGATGCTGGCAGAAGACAGGAGAACTCTGGGACATAGACAAAGGACTGTGGGTCGTGGCAAGGCAAGCAGTATGAGCATCATGTTGACCAGGGTTGCCCTGCACCCCTAAATCCCAGACAGTAACTCTAAAGGATCCAAGCAGAGGCTCGATAGGCAGTAGGCTTGTGGTATAGTCAAGGAACACTGACCTTGAGGAATGAATGCTTTACCAGTGAGTTGTCATGAATCCCATCTTTTTCCAAAGGTCGTCTCTTAAGGTCGCTTACTGCAAACACTGCCCTGAGATATGGCCCAGAGAAAGATCACACAAGGCTTGGCATTATTAGAACATGCAGGAAGCTCAAGGCCCTTGGCTGATTGCCCTGCCCAAAAGCACCCTTGACCATGTCCCCCCACCCCCACCCCTACCCCGTGCTGGGTCAACCAGTTGTGGATGTGAGATCTGCAGCTCACAAAATGACCGCTCCTACTGGTGAGGCAGGGTCACATCCAAAAGGCACTCCCACATTTCTCTTTGGTGACTCTCTGCATGTGTTGAGACAAGATTAATATGATTGGTGAGGAGGTTGCCCTTGAATAAGAACATAGAAAGGTAATGAATTGAGCTCCGTTGGAAATAAAAGGTTGTGTGGAAAAGCAAAATAATTACAGTTCACTGCATAGCAGAGCTGTAAAGTTATTACATAGTCATAATAATGAAAATAGATCTGACCTAAATTCTCACATATAATATTTATATAAGGAGGATGGGTGAGGGGAGATGGGAATGTGTGATGGAGGCCGGCAAAGGGAGGAAAGTAAATCATCTCTTCCGGGATATCTATATAACACCTAACACTGAAGTATCAAGAAAGCATTCTATTCATAGACATGGAGGTAAACGTCTCCAGAATAACCAGCTAAAATGTAAGCAAATCATTGTGTGAAAAATAAAGAAAAAGTATATTGGAAACCATATTATATTGCATAAACCAGGCATTGAAAAAATACTTATTATCTTGGGGCACCTGGGTGCCTCAGTTGGTTAAGGGTCCAATTCTTGATTTCAGCTCAGGCCATGCTCCCAGTATTGTGAGATCAATCCTCACGGCAGGCTCCATGCTGGGCTTGCATGCCAGGTTTGGAGCCCGCTTAAGATTCTCTTTTCTTGGGCGCCTGGGTGGCTCAGTTGGTTAAGCAACTGCCTTTGGCTCAGGTCACGATTCCAGGACAGGAGTCCTGGGATCGAGTCCCACATCAGGCTCCCAGCTCCATGGGGAGTCTGCTTCTCCCTCTGACCTCCCCTCTCATGCTGTCTCACTCTGTCTCTCTCTCTCAAATAAATAAATAAAATCTTTAAAAAAAAAAAAAGATTCTCTTTTCTTCTCCCTCTGCCACTACCCCCTACCTTCCTTAAAAAAAAAAAAAAAAGGAAAGAAAAGAAAGAAAGAAAAAGTACTTACTGTAGGGTGCCTGGGTGGCTCAGCGGGTTAAGCCTCTGCCTTCAGTTCAGGTCATGATCTCGGAGCCCTGGGATCAAGCCCCACATCGGGCTCTCTGCTCAGCGGGGAGCCTGCTTCCCCCACCTTTCTCTGCCTACCTCTCTGCCTACTTGCGATCTTTCTGTCAAATAAATGAATAAAATCTTTAAAAAAAGAAAAAAGTACTTACTGTCTTAAGAGTTTTCACTGGGAAATGGCTGACAGAAAAAGGGAGGAACTGCAGAAAGATCCTGTAATTGGAACTAACAATGTAGAAAACATTTTTTTAAAGATTTTTTTCTAAGTAATCTCTACACCCAATGTGGGGCTCAAACTTACAGCCCTGAGACCAAGAGTCACGTGCTCCACTGACTGAGCCACCCAGGCACCCACTGCAAATTTATTTATTTTTTAAAGATTTTATTTGTTTATTTATGTATTTGAGAGAGTAAGGAAGAGGGAGAGAGAATCTGAAGCAGACTCCACGCTGAGTGCAGAGCCTGACTTGGGACTAAATCTCGCAACCCTGAGATCATGACCTGAGTTGAACCAAGAGTTGGATGCTCAACTGACTAAACCATCCAGGAACCCCCGGAAATTTATTTTAAACAAAAAAAAATATTTTTTAATTTATTTAAATATTTTTAAAATATTTAAACAAAAAAATTTTATTTTAAACAAAAAAAATTGACTCAATCGTCAACTGCTTTTATAGCTTTATAGGCTAAAATCACTAATTAAAAAATGTTAAGAGGGGCACCTGGGTGGCTCAGTGGGTTAAAGCCGCTGCCTTCGGCTCGGGTCATAATCCCAGGGTCGTGGGATCGAGCCCTGCATCGGGCTCTCTGCTCTGCGGACAGCCTGCTTCCTCCTCTCTCTCTGCCTCTCTGCCTACTTGTGATTTCTATCAAAATAAATAAATAAAATCTTTAAAAAAAAAATGTTAAGAAACACAACAGAGATGGAAACAATGCCATGAACCAAGCAGGAAATGAGGCCGGGCTAGCTGGTGGTGGGGTGGGAGGCTACATTCACGGTCTTGCTCCTTCTGCAGAATTTGAACTGAGAGCTCTAGAGTAAAAAATTTAAAAAGCAGGGTAGTGTTCTGGAGATCCGCCTACCACAATGAATGGATTCATCAAATTCAACAAAGAAATCCTAGCCTGTGTGCCCTTGGACCCTATAGACCTGGATGTCAATCAGAAGTGGGAATCAGAGAACATCCCAATCAAGTGGCTGAGGCCTGCCTGGAGGAAGAAAGCCCTGACATGCTCAGAAGGATCACCTACGACTGGGACTAAGTGTTCAGTGCTCTTGTGTTCTACTCACAAGCAATGAGCAAGAGAAGGGTCAAGAAACCTTGACAAGAGGGGACATAGCATGTCATAGACCCAGTGGAAGAGAAAGAGGGCTTCAAAGTATGGAATGATGTTCCTCAGAATCCTACTTAACCTGCTAAAAATAATTCTTTTTTTTTTTTAAGATTTTATTTATTTATTTGACAGAGAGAGAGAGAGAGAGATCACAAGTAGGCAGAGGGTAGGGTGGGGAGGAAGCAGGCTCCCTCACAAGCAGAGAGCCTGATGTGGGGCTCGATCCCAGGACCCTGAGATCATGACCTGAGTCAAAGGCAGAGGCTTAACCCACTGAACCACCCAGGTACCCCTAACCCACTAAAAATAATTCTTAAAAGCTCTGCATTCAGGATGAGAATAAGAACAGGGAAGGACATTGTCGGCTCACTCCTGAGCCTCAAGGAAGGTGCCTAAGTTCAGATTCTGTCCTTATCTTGAGCTCCCCAGGGAGAAACTTGCCTGGTTAAGCCCCATGGACCTTTTGCTTCTCTCTCTCATTCGTAGTTTTTCTCATGCCAAATTGGGTGCACAATATGTGAAAATACTGTCTTTGATACTTGGTCATGGAAGAGAAACCAAATAATTCAGAAGGAAACAATTCAGCCAGTGGTATTTCAAAGCACCTTCTGGCCCCTTGAACAAATTTGAAAAAACCACATGACAGGAGAAGAATTTCAGATCAATAAGGAAACCCAAAGTCCATAGGAACAAGGCCAGGCTAAGGCAGACTGGAATGTGAGATCCCACCCCACCATAGCAGGAGAGATGGGTTGGGGTGGGCAGGGGGAGGGAACCTCTGGAGACCCCAGTCCTGGCCAGCTGTGGGGGAAGGGGAGAGAGACCCAGGGCCACTCAGACACCCAGAGAATCTTCCTGGAGGGATTCAGATTTCAGAGGAGGAAGTGAAGGCCAAGACAGCTGCCAAGAAGAGAGAAAAGATTGTTCCTGACCAGTGGGGCTGAGGGGAGGGCCACAGGGGCCTGACAAGGGACATGAGTGATGGTGGGGATGGGCTGTGGGCATCACCGGCCACATCAGGGAGGATGAGGGGCCTAGAGGAGTGCTCTCTCTCTCTCTCTGTCTCTCTGTCAGATAAATAAATAAATAAATCTTTAAGAAAAAGACTTACTAGGTTTTTATAATTAGGTTATGCAACTGATTTTCTGTTTTTCAGTTCTAATCATTAATCAGTATTGGGTTTTCATCTGTTTCATCCTTGCAATTGCAAAAGACAAAAGATTCTCTCCACACTGTCATAGAAAATTTCCTGACTTTCAGGCTGTGCTTGAAGTCAGTAATTCCTGCTTCTGAATCTACAGTCTTTTTCTTTAGGCTCTCCAACACTTCTGGACTCTGCCTTCCCAGGCTTTGGCCCCTGATTTCCTTAAGCCCTTCGCACTGTCCT
>ML095826.1:0-31361 GCA_003697995.1 Taxidea taxus jeffersonii
CTGCCCCCAATGGGGTTGGGCTGGCAGACGCTTTACCAGAGGTACCTCAGCTCCCAGATACCCTTGCTAGTTCTAGTGCTGCTGGGTGGTCTATCCCTCACTCTCATAAATGTCCCCCTCTCCTATGGGGCCTTAGGATAGGTGGCCACTCATTCCAGCTGCCATGAAGTCTGACTCACCCCTGATCACTAAGGTTCTCCAGGTAGACAGTTCCTTGGGCTGAGTGGTTTCCTGCATGAGGCAGGGAAGCCTTCCAGAAGGGAGCGGGCACGAAGGAACTATAAAAAGGAATCTTTAAAGGAGAAAGACAAAACCCATGAACCTGAGACTCAGCCAGAGGGGGGATTCAGGAGCTAGGGCTAGAGAAATAGAGTGGAATAATAAGACCTAGCCTGCCACTCAGTGTCTGAATGTTGCCTGCACAGGCCCCAGAAAAACAAAGAAAATAGGGCAGCGTGCCCACTCTCTTCTTGCCTTCACCCCTAATTCCAGCTGCAAGGTGTTGGTTAAAGACCCTTCTAGATGGAGGGATCAGGAAAGGAGTGAGGGAGGCAGATAAGGCCCCCCAGGGGCCTGAGACAGGCCTGGCAGCTGCTCAACAAAGAAACAACGCTTTGTCTGCTTCCACACCCTGTTCTGAAAGTGAATAGCTTGGCCTCGGAGGCTGTCCACATTGCGCTGGGATCTGGGTGGGGGTGGGGAGGGGTGCTGCTCCCTGTCTCTTATTTCTGTTGCCCGGATTCTTCAGACATGTACTGAGTGACTACCCTTTTCTCATACTGAGATCTTTCAGGTGGAGTGCTCAATGACTGGTCTCGCATCACCATGAACCCCAAGGTGTTTAAGCTACATCCCCGCAGCGGGGAGCTGGAGGTACTGGTGGACGGCACCTACTTCATCTATAGTCAGGTAGAAGTGAGTACTGTCTCAGGCCTAACTCTTCTTATATCCAGAATGCAGATCCGGTGCAGGCCACATAGGGGCACTGTGGAGCCAGCCAAGACCTGCTAACTTCCCGTTTTCTAGGGAGACTGGGGTGGGGGCGCTATGCTGGGAGGCAGTTAAAAAGGGGAAAGAGAGAAGGGCCCGTTTGGGTTGGGGTCCCCCCCCAACGGCCCGTTATCCTTGAAAAACTGCAAACGGCCCCCTCCCACACCCCCACCATCCGATCCCCTCCTGCTGGGCCCCAGGCCCTCGTTGTCCCATTCTAGTGCCAAACTCCATCTATGGGTCAGTATATATCCTCTGAGCGTCTCCCCTTCCCCCCAACACCGCTAGCTTCACATTAAATAGTGCTCCTGCAGGCTTTCTCTCCACCTCAAAGCCATTTATTTGGGATGCCCTCTCCTTCCTCTTTCTCCCTCTCCTGTCCACCATTCTGTGTCTCTGTCCATTCCATCCTCCATCCTGCCACCATTCTCCCAGCCCTTGGGGTTCTGTCCTTGCCCTCCCCTACCCCACACTGGATCTGCTCCCTCGGTATGCCCAGCCACTCCCGCCCCTGTTGTTTGCCTCAGAACTAGAGGTTAGCTGAGCCCTGATGCTGGGGATTCTGTGGGGCTGGGCAGCAAGTAGGCAGATGGACAGAAGGACTACAGAGCCAACAGAAGGGTCTCTCGGGAGAGTGGCCAGAGAAGGTGGGTTAACAAGCATTCAATCAGCCCACCAGGCATCCTGGCATAGAAATCATACTGCAGCTGTATACACTACTCCCTCCTGAAGAGCCTATGGAGGGAGCAACCTTTCATAAAGTGATTGAGGATGGGGGGGGGGAATCCCCAGGGGGCACATGGGTTTAATCCTATAGGCATAGGCCATTTCTTCTAAGCTCCTTTGTATGTGTGGGGGGGTGGTGAATCAAAGCTTGGAGGGGGGTTATTTTCCACGCCCAGAATAGATTGGAAGAGGCCTCAGGCCTTGAATACCATGAAAACTGGGACAATCCCCCTTGAAAGCAGGCCAGTGAACATGGGTTGGCACTTCCCTCTGCCCACAAAATAAAGTCAGGGGCCTGGGTTTTGTCCTTCCAAATTCCTTAGCTCATTTATGGTGGATAGCACTCCATCTCTCCGGATATGTTTCCTTGATCATCAGGGGGCCAAGGGGCACCATAAAAATCCGGGAGAGAAATTCAGTCACAGGGGAGGGTGAGCTGCAAGCTCGCGGCCCTAAAGAGCCGAAGAAATGGCAAGATGTTACTGTGCCCTCTCTCAGGAATCAGCAACTTCCAAGGTCAGCTGCAAATAGTCCTTGGGGCATGGCATGGGAAGTCAATTTGTATCCATTTGTCCGTAGCACTGATTGAGCCCCTACTGTGTGCAGAGTCCTGTTGCCTCTTGCTGGGGCTGAACAGGGTGGAGGGGAGGGGAGGGGCTGGGAGAGCTACTTGAGTGAGAATGGCCTGGATCCTACCCTTGACAGAACTGACAGCTGGTGCATTTTTTGCAAAGAGATTCGCTCCGCCACCTGAGCCCCACAGAGTGCGGAGGGAGTGGGGTGTATCAGCCCATCATCTTGCCTTTCCTGTTGACCAGCAAACACGCCCTCAGGTGGCACTGCCCCCCTTCACGAGGTGTACGGGCCAGCTCCAAGAAGGTCCCGTGGGTCCCACTCAGGGAAGGGCCCCACCCTCTCCTTCGTCTCTCCCCCAATCCCTTCTCCTTGCCTCTCACCCAGGTCTATTACATCAACTTCACCGACTTCGCCAGCTACGAGGTGGTGGTGGATGAGAAGCCCTTCCTGCAGTGTACCCGCAGCATTGAGACAGGCAAGACCAACTACAACACTTGTTACACCGCGGGGGTCTGCCTCCTCAAAGCCAGGCAGAAGATTGCAGTGAAGATGGTACATGCCGACATCTCCATCAATATGAGCAAGCACACCACCTTCTTTGGGGCCATCAGGCTCGGCGAGGCCCCTGCATCCTAGATTCCCCCCACTTTCTGCCCATGCTCCCACCCCTACCCCAGAGACGGGAGCCGGAACTTGAAAAACCTCTCAGTGCTCCTGTGGAATGGGGTGTGATGGGTGTCGCAGCCACAGAGATGGATAATCCAGGGCTATTTATTCCCCAGTGACTCCAGGATGATGAGGAGGCCCGCTTGACTTTCCAGAATGACCTTGAGTTCACAGGAGGGTTGATGGAGCCCCAGAGTTTGTAGGAAGCAGGACCTTCTTCCTCAGCTCCGTGTCAGCTGGCTTATGCCTCAACTCTTCAACCTCAAGGTTGCTTTTGTCAGAGTGATTGTTTCTTGCACTAAGGTGGGGATTCCAGGGCAGCAGGCAAGAGAAAGCAAAGGTGAACTCCAGACTATGGGGGCAAGCCTCTGACCCTAAAGGGGCTGCTGTTCCTCTCTTGGGTAGGGTTGGGGGCAAGGGTGGAGCGGGAGGGGAGTGGTAAAGCCTAAGCAGATGTATGGGGAGGGGAAAGGCAGGCACTGGTGGCAGAGACCCAGGGAGAAAGCTGCCAACCCTCAGGGTCCAGGGGGACAGGGCAGGGGGGCTCTTCCCACTCTTCCCACTCAGGCTGCGAGCCAGCTCACAGCAACTTACTGGGCTTTGGGGGACAAGAGGTTGGCAGGGAATGGCCACACCCCCCTGCCGGGCACTGCGCAAGAACCTGAAGGCAGACTTGGGGCCATGTGTCTTCCACTTTGTTTACAGCCATGTTCCACACTCAGAAAAATCTCTGGGTTCCCTTCCAATTGCCCCCTTTCCCAGCCAGACCAGAACTCCTGTCTTCTTTCTCCACAGAGCCTACCTCTGTCTAAGACAGATGCCTCCCCTGGGACCTGTGCTTATGTGAGTCTGGGATACTCTTCCCATGACCTGGGCGCAAAGAGTCTTTGCCGTTTATTAAGCAACACAAATATTCATCTAGTCGAGTTGTGTCTGGGGGCAAAGGGTTGGACTGGGTGACCTCCGGGAATCCCTTCAAATTCAAATACTTAGGCAGCTTCCACGATAGCCTACAAAAATTCCCAAACTCCAGCCTGCCCCCTAGGCATCAGCAAGGCAGAACTTTTCTGCCTGACTCCGAAAGGGCAAGAAGTGGGGTTTTTTTCTTCTCAAGGTTGCTGTGACCTAAGTGGCCATGAGCCTAGGTGCTATCCAAAAGGACAGCCACCAATGCCCTGCTGACCCACCTTTCCTCACTCTGGCTTCAGAAAGCCATAGCAGGATCACCAGAGATTCTGGGGCCGATCACCTGAATCCAGGATCAAGAGAAGCCAGCATCTAGGCATCAGGCAAGGCTCTGCCCTGTAGCCAGGTCCAAAGATCCCTTACCCACCCACCCACCCCCACCACCACCCCATCCCAAGTTCCCCACTGGATCACATAGTGGGACCATTCAAGGGCCTGATCTCTCAGTGCCGGGGGCCGGCCTGGTTTCTGGATGCTGGGTCTAGCCCAAAACTGGGGAGAGCCAACCTTGTACAGTCTGCTACTTTTGCTCCTGAAGCAAGTTTCCTTTGGAGGAGAGAAGGGGAGAGGAGAGGCGAGGGGAGGGCACGGGAAGGGAGGGGAAGGGGAGGGCGGGGAGGGGAGAAGGGGAGAAGGGACTTATCCTTCAGGCAGCTGAAATCCACCAAGAACCAATACTCATTTCTCCACTGTACCTTCCCTTTCCAAACAGCCCTAATGCTCACCCCTTGGCAGGTCCAGGCCAGAGTGGCAGGCTATGCCACCATTGTCTGGTTGCTAATGATAGCCTTGCAACCCCAAGTGGGGTGAACTTGAGGCATGCATCTGGCCCAGACTCCTGGGAAGTACCTTAGACAGTCCTGAGTTGTAACAAGAACTGAAGGGAACCTCTCCTTAAAGTCTGGAAAGTACTTTCTCATTATCTCCTTTGAGGCTACTATGAATCCCATTGTGTAGACAGTGCCCCGAGAGGTGAAGTGCTTTTCCAGTATCCCCACCAGTTTAAGCCACAGCCCAGAGACTTCGGCCAGGTCCACCTCCAAAGCTATCCATTATGCAGCATTGTGTTGAACTTGCAGTCTAGAGAAAACCAATAAAAATGGGAATAAGGACCCCAGATCCTTCAGCATCCCAGAGAGAAACCCAGACATGCTTGTTTTCGTTCCTTGATGGTAATTCCTTGATGTTTTTTTGTCTCTCGGGGACTTTGTGGCAAAAAAGAGTAGGACATTTCTTTGGGAAACTGCCATCACCTTTAGGGCTCTTGTTTTCAGAATTGTCTTGGCACCATGTAGAAGCAACAGGCCTCCAGTACCCCCAGAACTATACCCCTCATGCTCTTCCACCCACCCATTGGGTACTGGAGCCTCTGCCATGGGCAAGGGCCTCCACTGGTTACCGTACAGACAGGTCACAGGAGCTGGTCCACTTCCCGCAGCTACTCAGTGGTTCCTTGGTTCTTCCTACCATCCCACGGAGGGCTTTGTTCTACCAGGATGTCTCCTGATGGAGGAAAGGCCCCAGAGAGAGGCCTGGCTCTAAAGCCAGGTGTGTGTGAGGAGAGGGGAGGAGGAGGCTTCCTAACTGTACCCCTAAAGGACATTCTGACTCCCATCCAGAGGTCCAGATAGGGAGAGGATTATAGGGCCCATAGGCTTTCACACGGGACCCTGTCTTCATTGTGAACCCTCCAAAGGAACTAGAGGGACAGAAGCAATAGACAACTGGGGACCCTGTTGCAGTGAACTCATCAACAACGTGGTGAAACAATTTACTAGCAAGAGGATGTGGGAATAGATTTACGGTCTGAAATGGTGCTGACGTGAGTTCATCAGAGGGCCCGGGCTAGCACGGGGAATGGGATGAGGACATTTGTGAGCAAGCAGATGGCAGAGGTTTGAAGGAGAATTGCATGGCTGGGGCCTTGGCCAGCTGCTTGGGCTTCAGCGGCCAAGGCCAGCATAAAAGGCAGCCATTGGGGGCTGTTCACCTCCTGGTTCCTTGGGAAATGTTGTCTTTGCCTTCTGGCCCCCCTCATCCATCCTGAGCCAGATTCCTTTCACTGAAGCAGGAAAGGGCTAAGAAGCCTGGAGGCGAGCAGAGGTTGGATCCCTGTGCAAGCACGTGTGTTTTCTGTGACTTCCAGTGGACACGAATAGAGTCAGAGAACTTTAGAGCGAGACCCAGAGGCCCAGAGATGGAAGATCATCTGGCCAAGGTGACGGAGCCCTGACCTGCAGACTCAGAGGAGTGAGGGGGTGGAGCAGCCTCTGTCCTGCACCAACCTCTCCCTTCTACCCCCAGACTCAAGACTGGAAGTGCTGGGCCCCCTTCAGGAGCCCAGCCAGACAGGGAAGAGAGTCCCCGTAGGGTCCATCAGAACTCTTTTCCCCTCCCCCCAGGCATTCTCCCTGCCTCGGTCTCTGTACTGGAAGGCTCTGGGCTGGCCCAATACCAGGAAGTCCTAGGCTACCCAGGCTCTCCCTCAGCCTCCCTCCCTGCCCCGGAGGCTCCCCTAGGCCGCAGTGAGCACAAAGAAGGAAGCAGATTGTTTTTTTTAAGGACTGTAGGGGCTTTCTCCAAGGGGACTCGGGTGTGTCATTTCTTGATTCAAAAAACTTCCACCTGGGATGGGGGTGGGCTTTGTGGTGAGAATGGCCTGGAGCAGGCCCAGTGCTGCTTTGGGGGGTCGGCATCCAGTGTGAGATACTATGTATATAAACTATATATAATGTATATAAACTGGGATGTAAGTTTGTGTAAATTAATGGTTCGTTCTTGGCAAATAAAGCTTTTTTTTTTTCTTTCGCTCCCGTCCTTGAAATCAACTTAAGTGCTTCCTGTGTGCCAGGGGCTGCTTTGCATGTGCCACCACAGGTGAGCCTGGGGAAGGGCCAAGGCACCCATTTCAGAGGGGGCAACCAAAGGTTGCTGGAGGTTCCTATCAGAACCTCTCACATCCTCTGTGTGTCCCAGACCACACACACCCCATCCCTACCACCTGAGGTCTTTTCCCATCACTGCTTGTCCAGGAAGTTAGAGGTCCTGTGGGAAAGAATTGCTGTCCTGAGGGCAGAGACACAGCGTGGAGCTTCTCTCAGCCTGACACTATGGCATCTGTGACAGACGTCTCAGGACTGAGCCCCTAACAGCATGGGAAGATCCAGCTTACAGCTCCCCATGAGGTAACCTCCCATTTGGCAGATGAGGAGACCAATGCTCGGGGAGTTTCAGTAGCTCTCCCAAGGTCACCCAACTGTAGAAAGGTGACTTTAACGTTCAAAGGGCTGCTGACCAGAGCTTACTCTGTACACTTTCTTTTAAGCATCGAGATGCCATGAAATTGAGGGCAGAGTCTGCTCAAGGATAGGAAATGGGCAGAATGAATGGAGGAGCCTAATTTGGGGTAGCTGTCCCATTTCCAGAGGTCAATCACATTCAGTATCATCGGCCTTCCCAGTAGCCTCTGAGGTAAGCAGAGGAGGGAGGGATTCTGGGTTTCGTGTTACAGGTGAAGAAGCTCAGCCTCAGAGATGACAGATTGTCCTGTGTCACATGGCTTGAAGGCAGTGGAGCCCAAATTCCCAAGCGCACAGGCTCCCAAGGCACCCAGTCCTGCAGGAGGCTTGCTGCCAGGAGATGCGGTGGTTTGAGAGCTAGAGAAACAAAGCCATGAACCCAGAGACCCTAGGCCCTTAAAACAGATGAGTTGTACCACAAGCAGTATCAGAAGAGGAGCTTTTTATTCTGTCCATTGTTCTCCTCAGTACTGATGCTGAGTGGCCGTGGGTGAGGCAGATTTCGGGCTACCTCTGGGCTAGAGCTTTCCCTACCTTTGGGGGCTACTTCCCCGGTAGCCCCAAGGTAAAAGCAGAGAAGAGCTGGAAGGAGGCAAGAGATGAAGGAAGAAGTGGGGCCTAGAGAGTGGCTTCCTCATGTCAAGGACTTAGCCGGAGCAGGAGGCCCACAGGTGACTTCTGTCCTCCTGTTCCACAGATTCGACACCTTCCAGCCCAGGCTGAGAAGCCACTGGGGGTGTCTGTCAAACAATCACCAGGTCCTGGTCTGCTGAGACGCCATACTTGGTCTTATGCTGGTCAAAGAGTTGGCGTAGGGCATCGATGTAGAGGGCATGGTATCTAGCCACAGTCTCCTCACTTGGGTTCTCAATCTTGGGCAGTGGTAGCGGCTTCCCAACTGCCAGAGGAGACAGAGAAGAAGGGAAAAGCATCAGAACTGCTCACTGAGACTGGGCCTCAGCCCTCAAGCCCAGGTTCTCCCCGCCCTTTCTCCCACCATGTCCCTCATCCCAGTCTGCCTCCCTGCCTCTGGACACAGCCAGAGCTAAGGTGAAGCCCTGGAAGTGGATCCGATATCCTAGACATGGCTGCCAGTGGGCGGGCTCACTCACCAACTGTAATCACAGGCCGGGCGAAGGGCAGTAAGCCCCAGGAGTTCTCCGTGAGGCCGCGCCCATAGAAAGCACAAGGGTAAATGTGTATCATACGCTGAACCCACTTCTGGAAGCGATTCACCAAGCCCCCGGGGGTGAAAATGTGCTGATTGTAGAGGTCTGTCTCCCCAAAGGCATAGGCAGGGATTAGAGGAACTCTGCGGAGGAAAGGCATATCCTTCGATGGCCAGATGCACTGACTACCTGCGGTCCCCGGGTCTGCCTCTAGACTTCTTGGCCCGTGACTTAGGGAGGCCGAGGTCCAGACTAAGTGCGAGGGCCCCGCTATCAACCCTAAGCTTCTCGTGGGGGCAAAGTAGCAGAAAGCTAAAGGAAGCAGGTCCCAGACCCTCCTGTGAAGCTACAGGTCTGAAACACTGGAAGAGAAGACCCAAGGGCCATTTCATTTGGCTTTCTTCCCTCTAACCCACACAGCAGTTTGGGTTCTCTCTGACATGAGCTTGTGGCCAGTGGCCTTTTATAGAGGGACCGGCCCAGATGAGAGCCTAGTGTGAGAGAGAAGAGCCGAGGGCTGACCCTCCAGCCTCTCCTCATAAGCAGAAATGCCTCAAGGACCCAGCCTAGGCTCTACTCCCACACAGAGGCTGCTTTCTACCTCCCCTTTTAAGTATCACTTCCTCAAAAATCCCTTACTCCTTCCATGCTGGGCTTTCAGAGCTGTCCTTACCCATGATGAAGGGCCACACGTACAAAGCCAGTCCGTTTCTTCAAGAACAGGGTAGTAGAGCCCGGCAGGCTGTAGCTGCACTCCGCCAGGCCACCAACCACCACAATCAGCATGTTGCCTTTGCCTTTGTGTGTGAGCAGAAAGTCCATGGACGCTTGACTCACGGAGCAGGCCCCTGAGGGAGGGGCAGAAAACACCGAAAACTCATTGGCCACTTCCCCAACCTCCTAACTTTCCTCCCTACCTCTTCAAAGGAGGGAAGAGCCTCGTGTCAGGCAGGTGAGCCTAAGGTAGCTTTCTAAGACTGGAGAGGATCACCGAGTTGGCCTTGCCTCTCTCCCATTCCCCCAACACTTCTCCCTGAGGGAGCCATGTTTCCTTTGGCTTTACATCTTTGGAGCCAACTCACCTGAAGACATGACATACTCTCTGAGAAACGGCACCCAGAAAAAGGCTCCCAGGGTGAGAATATAAGGAGTGATACCGGGAAAGATCTTGGAGAAGCCTGAGGTATCTGTGGCAAAGTGGCCAAAGCATGAGTGGGACAAGAGCCCATGAGGGTGGCACACAAGGATGTAGTTGTGGTTGGGGGAGATATCACGAGTCTTCAAAAGCTGTGGAGGAGAGGGGAGTCAGGAGGGGAATGGCCAAGGAAGGGTACTCCTCTTCCAGTCAGAGCCCAGGCAGGGAAAGTGTGGCCATGTCCAGCCAGGCAGGTGGGTAACACACAGCGATGGGGGGCATCATTCACATGGAGCTCAATGGGAATGACGCCCCCAACCTCCACCCTGGCCCAACTGCTGGCCCAGAGTTGGGACTGGGCCCGGGACCCAAGTTGGGGGTGGGGAGACCTGGGGATATTCACCTTGAGGGGGAAGTAATCACAGTACTGTTTCCATATGCACCATCTCCTCACACAGTCAATCCGGCGGCCCCCTGAAAACAGAACTAAGGTAGCCACGTTTTTTTTTTAAGATTTTATTTATTTATTTAACAGAGAGACACAGCGAGATCGGGAACACAAGCAGGGGGAGTGAGAGAGGGAGAAGCGGGCTTCCCAGTGAGCAGGGAGCCCGATGCAGGGCTCAATCCCAGGACTCTGGGGTCTGCCCAAGCTGAAGGCAGACGCTTAACGACTGAGCCACCCAGGTGCCCCAGTAGCCACGTTTTGTCCACCACCATTGTCTCCTCCAGAGCCCCTTTGGACCAGCTGCAGGGTATGCCCTCACCCCCTGCTGTCACCTGGCCTTGTAAGCAACAACCAGGGCGAGCGATGTCACATCGGGGCCAATTTAGGACAGGCCCAGCTTGCTGCTTTACCCACTGCTTTTCCCCAAACCCACTCTGGGTCTGTTCTGGGCCTTTCCAGCATTTTGAAAAGGCTTCTTCCCTCAGCTTCTCTAACCCAGGGAGCAGGGACAAGCTAAAGGGCCACCTGGGAGTTGACCAGAGCCTCTCAGGACTATGAGAAGGAGACAAGAGAGTGTGTGGCCAGTGGCAGCACAGCCCTAGAGGGGCCCTTACCTTGCTGGGGGGTCTTCCAGTCGAAAGCCAGCCAGCTGAGAAGGAGCACAGTGACGGGCCAGTATGACGTGAACAGCACCAGGTAGATGTTGACAGAGATTACGGTGAGGGCTGGAGGAAGCCCAATCCAGAGTTAATGAATTGTAAACAGTCCTCCCCACTTGCCCTCCCTCTAGGGGCTCTCCACCCCAAGGTTACACACACTCACCCACACTCACCGAACACTCTTGCTTCCTCACCCTAGCACAGGGTCTGCATGCCCACATCCCCAGCCCTCCCTCTCCTGTCTGTCCTAGGGACCCCTGTTTTGGATCTGGAAGGCAAGGTGCATTCCTCTCCGGATGTATCCCATGCTATAAGCCGTCTGCTCCCCAGGACGTGCCCTGGCTCTGCTCTGAGCGGTGTTCAACAGTGGGGAGCCACTGATGGGCTGCTCCGACCTAAGATCTAACCATTGGAGGCTGGGAGTCCAGGAAAGACAGAGTCAGGAACGGTTTTCCCCTGGCTCACATTTTTCTCTCCAGATCTTCTCTGTGGGGTATCAGTGGAGGGAATACCAGAGAAAGAGAAGACCCAACTTCAGCCGGGCTGGGAGCACATAAGTCGGCAAATGAGGAACAAGAGACAATGCAAGCTGGGACCCAATAAGGGCCTGGGCTGTGTCAGGCTCCAGTGAGACAGGAGCACTGTAGGGTAGAGTAGTTAGGATGGACTTCACGGAGATGAGTCTAGGGAGCCACACTCAGAAATATGACCGGACTCCATTTTTAAAACAGCTGTGACTAAGACAGCTAGCTGTGAGAGAAAGTGGGTAAAAGCAAAGGCTAGAAAAGACAGGACACACTTCTAACTGAGCGTGGCAGACTGAACACAAGCTGTTTTTTCTTTTTTTTACCTTGACTCCTTGCCAAGTCCTCATGAAAATTATCCTAAGAGGTTTTTTTTTTAGATTTATTTATTTGACAGAGAGAGAGAGCAAGAGAGGGAACACAAGCAGGGTGAGCGGGAGAGGGAGAAGCAGGCTCTCCACCGAGCAGGGCTCGATCCCAGGACCCTTGGCCATGACCCAAGCCAAAGGCAGACGCCCAACAAACTGAGCCACCCAGGCACCCCCCTAAGAGTGTTTTTAAAAGATACAGCTCTGCAATGAAAAAAGGAATTCGACAGAGACCAACAACAGTGGACGAGAGATGCCAGCAAGATATTCGCATGCTGAAAAGTAGATGAAGGAGGCAGTAACTGACCTCAGACAAAGAAAACTGAAACCTGGTCACCCACCCGGGAAATGGCTACAGGACCAAGCCTGTTTGTGCTGGAGAATCTGGGAAACACTCAGAATCTAGAGTCAGCAGATATCACACAAAAGCAGTGTGAGGCACGGGCCTTGACTGAGAGTCTACTGAAGAGGTAGTTAGAGCTCCAGGTCCCCTTCCCTCCCCTACACAGTTGGACGATGAGAAGGACTACTCTCCACAAATGGAACCAAAGAGACTCTAGACTCAGACACTTGCACTCAACACAGACAGCTAAGATGAACTCGGTATGCAGCCAAATTATTAATCGAGCATAAAAGTAGAATCAAGGCAATCTCAGACATACAGTCTGAGATGGTTTGTCTCCCATATCTCTTTCTCAGGAAACTACTGGAGGATGGGCTCCATCAAGATAAGGGAGTCAGTCAAGACAGAGGAAGGCACGAGATCAGAGCAGGGGGCAGGGAAGGAGCCAACAGAGGAAGGAAATGACCAGGTCCAGGGCTAGGGCAAAGTCAGCCAGGTGCCTAGGGCACAAAATGGAAGAAAATACTCCCGGGATCAAGCAAATACTGACCCAACACTCACACAATCTGGAGAGTGAGCACCTTCTTAAATTGCTCACCCGTGGTGCCTCAAGGGCCCTGGAGGTGAGAGCTGTGTGTTAAGAAGACCAATGCTTCATAACAAGATGATGCTGGGTTCCAGTAGCCATATCCTCCAGGAAATAAGCAGTGGGGGAGGACCTATAGATTCCCGATGTGTTCACACATATGGAGAGATCACTATGTCTGTAGACTCAAAGATGATTTGGGGTAGTTAACGGATGTCTGATAGATAACAAAAGAAATTTAGAATGAGGCGACGATGAGTTCCAGGGAAAACAGAAAGTTGTTACAGGCAAGGAAATAGGCTCTCAGTACACAAAATGGCTCCACTGGAGATATTCCCAGTCATAGTTAGGCATTGAGCCCAAACCTGTACTATTACAGTCTCAGGAGGATGGAGGAAGAGGAAAGATCTAACAACAGCAGGTAGAGCCAAATTCTCATCTTCCACATCAGGAAATCAGTGATAACGTCTAAAGCCATCCAGTTAGAAATACCATAGTAATCTGTAGACATCTTAAGTAGTAAAATGTAGGAAGCTGGAGATAAATACCAGAAGAAAGATCTAGAAGTGACTGCCTCTAGGGAACAGATCTAAGGCCCATGGTTTTAGCCTTTTGATTTGCCCTTTCTAAGATTACTGGACTTTCTTGAGAAATAAAGAGAGGAATGGGTCTAGTCCAGAAGAGACCTCCCTGTTTCCCCAAGGCTTTGCTTAATCCAGACAGTGTCTTAGACATCTTGGGAGGTAGTGTGGCCTCAGGTGGAGTGCCCGGGCAGTGAGATGAGTCCCCAATCCGCCATTTCCCACGAGGGTGAGCTCAGACAATTCACTGAACTTCACCCCTCACTGGGACTCACACGACTTAGTGTGAGTCTGCCTTCTCTTCCTCACAGACTTAGTGCAAGGGTCTCTTCTCGAGGCCTTCAGGGTCCAAAGAGATATGATTCCAGACACAGGATGAAGAGCTGGGAAGGCTTCACCCACACCATGTGAGCTGGCACAGATCGGGGGAGCACTGGAACCTCCTAAGGCCCAGGCCTAGAGCCCTTCTGCCTGCTCCACACCACCTCTCTGTATGCTCCACCATTGGACTCTAATGAAGGGTTCCCTGGCACAGTTTTCTCCCTGTACTAATGTTCCTTCCAGCTGCTCTCCTCCTTCGGCCTCCTCTGCCCCCTCACAGAGGGCCCTACACCCTCCATCTTGCCTCTTCCTTTTCTGTCACACGTGTCTTCTGATCATCAGGCTGTATTAATTCCATTCCAGTTTCTCCAGTCTCCCCTTTCCTCCCCTCCTGTGAGCATCCCTCTTCCTAGATGGATACAGACAACAGCCTCTTCCCAGAACCAGTGCGCTATACAGAGCAAGAGTGAGCTCTTGAAAACACAAACCCGACATGGTTGCCCTGTGCCAAACCCTATAACGGCTCCCCATGGCCCTCAGGAGAAAGCCCAAACTCTTTTCCTTAGTTGACAGTGCCTGGCACAATCGTCCCCTGTCTGCTTCTCCAGCGTCCTCTTCTCTCTCCCATTCATTTATTCGATACACATCAGGCATCAGTTCTGGGCCTCTTGCCCCTCACCCCACTTCACCACCCACAGCTCCTTGGATGCTTTACGCTCTCCCCATCCTAGCCTTGCCTCGGGTTACCCACGCGCTGCCCCAAACACTCGTCCTTCTTCCCCGGCTTCCTACGTGCCCTTCAAGAGTCAACTCATTCAGGAGAAAAATGGGCAAAGGTCGTGAATGGGCAGTGAACAGAAACTTAAAATGAGACAGTTAGGGATTAGAGCACCCTCTGGCTTAGTATGTGCTCCAGGGACATGCCCAGACCCAGCTGCAAGGATCGGCGGTGAACGAGCCGATGCAAGAGGTAGGGAAGAGATCTCACTGGCTGGAATCAGATCCTTGTGGGCTCAACTCCCAGGCCAGTCCCTCAGCTTCCTCAGCTCTGTGATCTTGGACAGACCACTTAATGCCTCGTGCCCCTTAGCACCCTCACCTGTACAAATGGAGCTTATTAGCCACACAAGGGGCTTAGAACAGCTCCTGAAATGAAAACAGGGTGCAATTAATGTTAGCTAATATTATTCACGCTTATTATGTGTGTGTAGCTATTAGTATATATTATTATGCATAATGATAGCTTCTACCTCATAAGGCTGGCAGGAGGCTACAAGGAAATAATAGGTGTGAAAATACCTGGTACAAAGTCGCGAATACATATGAATTCCTTTCTGCTGGGCTCTTCCAACTCTGACTGCTAATCATTCCTAGAGTAACACTGCTCTTTCGGCACAGAGGGGTCCTGGTGTCCACTCCAGGCAGGCCTCCAAGCTTCCCATTCCCTGTCCTCTAGCCTACTCTCCCGATTCACTGGCAAGCCCCGGATTCCCAAGGCCTACTTGCGTTCTTCCTTCCCAGCTATCTTACAAGATCATTGGTTCACACCCTTGCCTCCTGCTTATCCTCACCTAGACCACCTGACAAACAAGAATTTTTTTCCAGCTTCCTCCCACCCACCCAAACACACACACACACACAGGGCTGCTTTTCTCTAAAACCCAGAACACAGTGGCCAGTGTATATGTAGCTTCCACAAAGCATTTGTGGTGTAGACAGTGGGGGAAAATGGCTGGATAGATGGATGAATTGCTCCAGGCAATGGGCTTTCAGAGCCTCCATCTGCCACCAGGCAGCTGTCCCCCCATGGCTGGTCTGCTCAAGTGCATGAGGTTGTAGCTAAGTCCTTTTCCTTGAGGAACCTCGATGGCACTGCTCCCCATCTTCCCCACACATGCCCTGCATGCCCCAGTGTAGACCCAGGAGGGCTCACCATACACATTGGCATCAAAGTTTGTTTTCACACACACACATGCACATGTGTGGGCACATACCCACACATACCCTCGTGTATGACAGACAGATATTCCACGAGTACCATGCCCCGGCAAGTCAGGTGAGATGTCGAGGTGACTAGTCACCTGGATTTGTCTGGGACAACCCAGGTTTTGGCATTCAAAACCCCGCTCAACCCTAAAACTCCTCAGTCGTGGGCAGACCCCGCGATCACGCTATGGAAGGCTGAAGACTCACCGATGATAAAGACACTCAAGGCCCACTGGAAAACAGCAAAAACCTCCAGGGCATTCTTAAGGTCCTTCTTGGAGGGCAAGAGCATCGTGCTCAGGGTTTCAGAGGCTCCAGGTAAGTGCTGCTCCTTTGGCTTCCCAGCCCCTGTTGCTCAGGAGCCTTTGAGGTTTCCTGTCTTCATGCTTTGTGCGCCAGCCCCCCACTAGTCTCCACCCCCCACTCCCACCCCTGCACATGACAGCAGGGACACACATCACCTCTGCTTGCCCAGCTCCTTCCAGCTGTCTACCCATGGGCACTTTTACCCATTTGGGCACAGCGTAGGCTGAGATTGTGACACACCCTGGCTCACCTGTGCAGAGAAACATCGATGAAGCTCTGGTGTGGGGAGTGAGTGGGAGGGGCTTGTGGTTGACCAGGGACCCCCAGAGCCTGGGTTAATGGGGAGAGAGGCAGGCAGCCAGGAACCCAGTGGTCTGCATTTCTATTTATGAGGCCCAGCTGTGTGTGTGGTCTCTCAGTGACAATGCGATTGCAAGGGAACAAGAGAGGAGGCCAGAGGCCATGCCTGGAAACACCTTCAGTCATTTGATCAGTCCCAGAGAACTCATTACTCCCCATGAACAGACATCAGATATATGTCTATGAGCGTCAGATAGGTGCTACATAAATTTTTGTGTGGAATAAATAGATAAATGTGAGCACCTATCAAATTATTCTGTGTACATGGAATTCCAGAAGAGGCAAAAAATAATCTATGGTGAAAAACATCAGAGTATTGGTTGCCCCTCCTAGCAAAATGACTAGGAAGGGTCATGATGGAAATTTTGGGGCTGAAGACGATGTTCTCCATTTTGACAGAGCTTTGAGTTACACAGGTCAAAAACTCGTTTGTCAAAGCTTAGTAAGTGTACGCTTAAGATGCATGCATTTCTCAGGGCGCCTGGGTGGCTCAGTGGGTTAAAGCCTCTGCCTTCAGCTCAGGTCATGATCCCAGGGTCCTGGGATCAAGCCCCACATCGGGCTCTCTGCTCAGCGGTGAACCTGCTTCCTCCTCTCTCTCTGCCTGCCTCTCTGCCTACTTGTGATCTCTGTCTGTCAAATAAATAAATAAAATCTTTAAAAAAAAGATGCATACATTTCTCTACACATTCATTTTACCTAAAAAGCAAACAAATACTGAATTCTCCTTAATGTTGAAGTATTTAGGGGAAAAGAATGCTGATGGCTACAATTTACCCTGAGATGCATATAAGATGTACTGATGGATGGACAGAGAAATATGTGGATAGATAGATGTACAATCGATCAAATGTAGCAAAACATTATTTGTACAATCTAGGTGGTGGCTGTTCACTGTGCAATTCTTTCAACTATTCTGTAGGTTTGAAATATTTTTATAATTGAATTTTGCTAAAAAAGTTTCCTCAAGTCAATATTAAAATTTAATTTAGGGGCGCCTGGGTGGCTCAGTGGGTTAAGCCTCTGCCTTTGGCTCAGGTCATGATCTCAGGGTCCTGGGATTGAGCCCCACATTGGGCTCTCTGCTCAGCAGGGGGCCTGCCCACCCACCCCATGCCTGCCTCTCTGCCTACTTGTGATCTCTGTCAAATAAATAAATAAAATCTTTTTTAAAAAAACTTAATTTAAGGGACACCTGGGAGGCTCAGTCAGTTAGGCATCTGCCTTTGGCTCAGGTCATGATCCCAGGGTCCTTGAATCAAGCCCCACATCAGGCTCCTCACTCAGCTTCTCCCTCTCCCTCTGCCTGCTGTTCCCCCCTGCTTGTGCTCTCCCTCTCTCTCTCTCCCTGACAAACAAACAAGAAAAAAGCCCTTCACTTTAAAAATGTGATTTGTCCATGCCTGTGCATGATGTATATATATAGATATATATACACACACATATATATGTGTGTGTGTGTGTGTGTGTGTGTGTGTGTGTGCAAAGGGGAAAATGTCTAGCTATCAACTTACAATTATATATCCACACCAGTAGGTAGCATCTCCAAGCATGTGTCTGTGTGCTCTGGAGAGGTGTGAGTATGAATGTGTCTAAGTCCAGCCAGGTGTGTGCTGTGAGCCAAGTGGATGAAATTTTGTAAAATGGAAGGGTTTCCTGATGCAACATATAACTACTGAAGGCATAGTATATGCCAGGGACTGTTCTAGGCAACTGGGTTAGATCAGTGAGCAAAACATATGTTTAAAAATCATGCTTTGATAAGGTTTATGTTCCAGTAGGCAAAGACAGATGATAGAAATCAATTAATTAACTAATTACATCTTGTGTTTTGAGGTGGTAAGTGCTAGGAGAAAAGAAAAAGAGTTTGAGCATAATGAGAAGGATCCGGATTGCCAGTGTGGGTGGAGGAGGAATTAAGCAGGAAGCGCAGGCCTCCCAGTTTTAAAAGGGAATGCCACACATGGAAAAGGTGGCATTAGGGCAAAGGCTTGAAAGAGGTGAGGAAGCAAGCCATTCGGATGTCTGAACTGAGAATGTTCCAGGAAGAGGGCACAGTCAGTGCACACACACCCTCACGTTGGGTGTGTCTTATGGGTTTTGAGGAGCAAAAGATTCCAGCTGGGTGAGGAGAGAAGAGGAGGTAGGAGCGGCCAGAGAGCTTGCTAGGGCCAGATGGTGTGCAGCATTGGCCTTTTACTCTGACTGAAATGGGGGAGCCAATGTGGAGTTTTGAGTGACAGATTCAAAAAAGAAGGAAGGAAGGAAGGAAGGAAGGAGAGAAAGAAGAAAGAAAGAAAGAGAGAGAGAGAGAGAGAGAGAGAAAGAAAGAAGAAAGAAAGAAAGGAGAAAAGAGAAGGAAAGAAAAGAAAAGAAACAGTATTGCCTTATGGTTTTAAAAGGCCAGTGAAGACGGAGGAGACTTTTGAGGGACTAGGGCGGTCATCCATGGGTCAGATGATGGTGACTCAGGCCAGATTGGTGGCAGTCAGGATGGTGAGAAGTGGCTGGATTCTGGGTGTTTCTTCTGAAACAGAGGCTCAGATGCCTCTCCAGCGGACTCCCATTGGTCAGCACCCACCATGGGCCCCACCTGGGCCTCGGTACCTTCCTTGCATCCAGCCTAGTCCCATCTAGTTTTGCGGGAAATACATGGAGGGTGTTTGGGGGCAGCTCCCCCGCTTGGCAGGAATAGTGGTTCTACAAAGGGGCTAGTGGGAATCAAGGCTGCCTAGGGCAGCAGAGACAATCTCCGAAAGAGTCTGGACACAGGGACGAGGAGTTTGGTCTCAATCTTGTGGACACTGAGGAGGCACGATTAGCTTCTGAGCAGAGATGGTGACTCGTGCCAAATGCCACATGAGGACAACTGTAGGGTACAGGATGACTATCAAGGCCCAGGGTCCAGGATGTTCCCGTGACCGACACATAGGCCCACTTGTTTCTCTTCTCCAACACAGACTTGCAGTCCCAGCTCTGCCTCCACGGAAAGTAAGTTGATTAACTCCTTGGGACTTTCCCCAGGCCAGAAAGGCCTACTGGCTCAAATCTCTGTCTTCATTAAACTGATTTTACTGTTTCAGATAGAAGTAGCCTATTCTTTATTTAGGTTCCTATTAGGGAGACCTTCTGAGACTATCCCCTCCTAGGGAACAAAGCTCCACGAACATTAAACACAAGTGGGAGGCAAGGGACAGAGAAGGTCTGACAGATGGTAAATCATCCAGCTGGGGCATTTGGTGTGGAGGTGAGGATGAAGAGGAGCTACAGGGGATGGTCAAGGTTCTGACTCCGTCCCTGGGTGGATCGTGGGGATGGGGAATATAGGAGGAAGAGCAACTTCTTGCTGGGTGGGTGGAGCAAATTAGAAGCTTAGTTCAGGCCACCATTTGGGAGAGGGGATCTGTGAGACCAGCAGGCCCTAAGATGGCTAGCAAGGCTAGTTGCTGGTTTCTAAAATGTGTCCTCCTGACCCTGGGCTTTTGGAGACATGCTCCAGGGGCAAATACAGCAGGGATGGAGCAGAGGACTTGACTAGCCAGACCTGACTGGAAATAGCCCATCAGCTTTGTTTTAATATGCTTTCAGTTGGAATTCCACAAAAGACAGTATTTGATAAGAAAGAGCGGCTGGGGGAGGGGAAGGTTCTGCATGACTCTTAGGGACTTAGCAGGAAAGGGTCCGCACTTCCCTGCCAAGAAGAAACTGCCTCTGCCTGGCTGGGATGGGCTGTGGGCCAACCGTATTGGGCCCAGGGACATGTCTGGGGGCCAGTGCTATGGTAGCAAGTGGAGACTGTGGCCTGCTTGAAAAGAGGAAGAGCTGCCTGCTGGAGAGGAAGAATGTGAGGAGAGGGCAGTGGCAGGGGGTCGGGATTGGGGAAGGCTTGTGGGCTACCCCCTCTACGGAGCCACCCCTGGGAAAGTCATCTTTCACATCAAGTCTGGCCCTAAGGACTTGTTTTGTTGTTGTTATTTTTAAGATTTTATTTATTTACTTATTTATTTGAGAGAGAGAGCATGAGAGGGAGAAGGTCAGAGGAAGATGCAGACTCCCTGCAGAGCAAAAAGTCCAAAGCAAGACTCAATTCCAGGACTCTGGGATCATGACCTGAGCCGAAGGCAGTCGCTTTAACAACTGAGCCACCCAGGCGCCCCCTGAGAACTTGTTTTGTCATCCCTGAGCCTCTTCATGCATCTGTCCACCAATGCTGGCTCCCTCCCAACCTGGTCTGAGAGCTCTTGGTGTGGGGGGAGGGGTAGTGGCAGAAACTGGATGGTACTCTGTTTTCATATGCCCAGCTCCTGACACACACAGTAGGTATACTCTGACATTTGTTATCAAAATGCTAAAGCGGGTGGAAGTTCAGCCTGGATAAATCTTTGGGGCTTGATATCCTCACAGGTAAATGTGAGAATGTGAGAATCCAGATAAGTGATAGATGGACAATTGCTTTGTGAATGGTGAAATGGTGTCCACATGTAGGTTGCTGCTGTCACAATGATTGAGAGAAGTGGAGAGAGGAGGGCAGGGCACTCAGGAGAGCCCAGAGTTCAGCTGGGCCTGCCCTCAGAGGAACTTCTTTCCAAGCAGTGCTACCTTGGAGAAAGGGTGTCAGAAATCCAAGAGCAGACTCAATGACAGTGTGAACATTTGGAATATTCTAGAAACTCTCCTTCTCCATATGCACAGAGAAGGCCATGTGCCCAGCTGACATATCTGGCTGTGTCCCACCATCTTAACACCAAAGAGGGAAACAACCCAGACTGTTTGAGAGCTTCCAGTCCTCGGTCCTATCCCCCTCGATTATGTCCCCACCCCATCCTCTCAAAATCCCTGGAGATCCTGAGGCTCGGAGATTATCAGAGCTGGAAGGGCTCTCTGGGGCTCCTAATTCCCAGCTACCCAAGGAGGGCTCCCCACAGCCTTCACTGAGTCCCCTGCCAATGAAATCCTTCTTCCTGCTCTCAGAACCAACTCCCCACTGGTCCTATTCTAAGCCTCTGGAAACAGACAAAAATAGTCCTTCCCTTACATAGCAGTTCTCACTTCAGCCAGGAAGTTACCAGATAAAATGCAGGAGGCCAAATCTCATATGGGACATGCATCTACTACAACATTATTCATTGTTTATCTGAAGTCAGATTTAATTGAGTCATGTGCCTTTATTTGCTAATTTCAGCAACCCAGTAACCCAGGACCGCATGGTTAGCAGTTGGCATACTGTGACAGTCACAGCCAAACCATGTCCACCACATCCAGAGACCAGACCCCGCTCAGTGGTCCAGGAGGTCTGTGTGTCACCTTTGCTTTCCCAGCTGCCCCAGAAATCAGGTTAGCTCCCCATCCCTTGCACTGAACAGTTTAGTTAAATTCTCTCAAAGGTGTTGCCGCTATGCTAGGGGATTTTTCCTACATATCTCATACTCACCCCCATCCTTGGTGGACAGCTTTTAGGACAGCTTGCTGGACAAGGCTTTTAGGCATTCTGGCTCACATGCCACTTTTCCCTTTCTCTCATCTGGCAAACTAAGAATGATCAGGAGATAAGAGTCCTGACCAAGAAACCGGAACATGAGGCTCATGAAGGAGGACAGGCAAGGCCAAGACTCATGCAGCTAGAAGGTGCCGGAGCCACTCTTTAATGCCTTAGAGGGTTGCGCAATGGATACCTTTCCTATTTACAAATAGCCCCAGCCTTTGTGAGACCACACAGCCATTTCTCCCAGACGACTCACCCCTACCTACAGTAATGAGTTTCAAACTCTCCCATGTGTATTCATGCAATCCCTTAGCAGATGTGGAAGGGAGACAGGAGAAGCTACTCCTAGTATATAGACCATCAATGAGGAGGAACAAAGGAAGAAACAGGACGAGGACCCTAGTGACGGTGAACCTCTGTCCAAAAACTCAGCTTCAATTTTGCATGTCATTGTGTAGTTACTTGTTTTTATGTCAGTCTTTCCCTACTCGACCACAAGCTCCTTGAGGTTAGGGATCTTGGTCTATTTTGTTCACTGTTATATCCACAGTGAACAATGCCTGGCATATAGTAGGATGGATGAACGGCAACTGAAATGAATGAATAGGGTAGCAAAGCAGGTGAAGGGTAAGAACAGGGTCAGGAACAAAATGGTCAGTACAGAAATCAAGCATGAACACAGCAGGAAACTCATGTGACCTTTGATCCTTAAGGGCTAGGTGGGAGGATGAAGAAAGAGCAAATCCTTGATGATGAGTTAAAAAAAACCCTCAATGACAGCTACACTGTTGTCCAATCTCACAAAACCCCTTACACATTCCAACACCTACATCCCAGTGAAGTAATCCCTCATCAGCAAGTGTTTGAGACAGAGTAATTCTCCAGATGTTCAGGAATTGTGAGCCCTGGACAGGATGAAATAATTTCTTTTTTTTAAAGACCTTATTTATTTATTTGTCAGAGAGAGAGAAAGAGTATGAGGCAGAGGGAGAAGCAGGCTTCCCACTGAGCGGGGAGCCCAATGCAACCTCAATCCCAGGACCCCAGGATCATGACCTGAGTCGAAAGCAG
The DNA here is from genome assembly GCA_003697995.1 of Taxidea taxus jeffersonii. NCBI lineage: Eukaryota > Metazoa > Chordata > Mammalia > Carnivora > Mustelidae > Taxidea > Taxidea taxus. The sequence goes on from ML095826.1 coordinate 22,563, forward strand.
TCATTTAACTGACTGAGCCACCCAGGCATCCCAAGGTGAAATTATCTCTTTACATCCTCTCTCTTTACACTGAAATATCATTGTAACAACTTAAATATAATGACTTATGTATGACAATTTCTCAACAGCTCTTGAGCTCACTGGAAAGCTCCTTCTGATGTGAGCTGGGAACCCAGTCCAGACAGACGCTCAGGGACCATTAAACTCCAGACTAATGAGGAAGTTGATTACTATGGAAACTACCATGTCTGGTGGTCTCTAGAGGGAAGGAGAAATGGGGGTGGTGAGGTGGAAAGGGGAGGATATAGGAGAGTGGAGTGGGGAGTGGAAGCTGGGAGGTAGGCAGTAAGGTACAGGAGAGGGAAGAAACTGCTGTTTATTGCTATCTTCCTTGGTGCCAGGCACTGAGCTGGGTCCTTCACATACATTTGGTCATCACAAGCCACCTGCAAGATAGACATTAATTCTCTTGTCCCTCCCACCTTACTGACTGGCAAAGCATATGCTGTTCATTGACAAGACGGCCCATCACCATTCCCAGAGCTTATTATTGGAAAAGGTAACCTTGAACTCCCTGCCTTCTCAAATGTGAGAAATGACATTCAGAGAGAGCTGCCTGAAAAGCAGGCAGTCCATCCATTGCTGGAGATGTGTGGCATGTGCCCTGGAAATTGAATTATAATCTCCAGCTTAGAGGTTGTGTGTTGTGGGAAGGTGGGGGAGGGTGTTATGGGGCAGAGCTAGAGAGTGCAGAGCTGGAAAAGGCACATTCAAATTACAATAGCTATGGTTTCCTTAGCAAACTACAGACAAGAAAGCTCAACATTTGCAAAGTTGGTTTTTCTTCAGTTCCAGCCACAAAAACAAACCCATGCAATGGGGCTTGACATTCAAAGGGACCTGTTGTCCCTTCTGCAAAATCTGAAAAAGCAATATTGATTGCAGCACACTCTGCGTGACCATTACTATCATGCTATCAGAGTCCAGAAGATGTCTCTTTCAGGATCAGCATAATGTTTTTCTAAAATTATCATTGCTTTGATGTGTTTTAAGTCACAGTATTTAATTTATTTGAATCATGAAAATGACAGTATAGGAGAGTGTGAAGTATTTCTGTTCATTTAAAATAAAAAGGGGGAAGATGGAATTGCCTATTCCTCTTGCTACAACTAAAAACCCTGGGCATTATGTACAAAACAAACATAAGAAGACTCTGAAAGGTGGAGAGAAGAAGGCAGACCACTTAGGTTCTCAGCATGGGAGGAATGATATGAATTTTATTTTTACCTCCTAGATCCCAGACTTGGCACTGAAGAAGCTAACAACCCAGGTGTGCAGACACCACCCCCCCAAGAAAGCCTCAGTCAAAGTCTGTTCTCTCTAGCCGAAGAATAAGGAACACAGCAACCTAGCAATACACACATTGTTTAGACAAGAACCACTATACTCCAACCAAAACCAGAGAAAAAACTGTGGCCCTCTCCCCAGCCCCACTAGCAAAGCCTAAGTGGGGAGCTTAGACTTCCACACTCATGAGGTTGTAATGACAGGCTCCAACAACCCCAATCCCATACCTTGTTGGCATGGTATCAGAGAAGGCCAAGTACAGAGCAAGGACTTTCATTGCCACTGGCAAGTAACAAGACCCACCTACATACATTAGTAGAAACAATGTGGAAAGCCTAGAATTCCACCCCCACTTGGCAGGAATGAAGTACCCCCTCACATCCCCTGAGCTGATGTCAGAGAAGACCTAGTGGAGAGTTGGGACTTTTACCACTGCCCAAAGATAAGGTGGGTCAGATCAGATGTAATGACAAAGGAAGCAGTAATTCAACACTCCAACCCTTCCCAGTCAAAAAACCATCAGTGGAGGCCTCCTGTGAAGCAGAGACTCTCAGTCCCACCCAGCTGTAATGAAGGGCTTCCCTTTGGATCAGTGGAGGCCAAGTGGACTTCTATTTCTATCTTGCAGTGATGATACAACACTCCTCCTTCCTAATGGCGGCAGTGTCAGAGGAGACCAGCCAAAATAGATTCTGTAAATGCGTTTTAGAGTCTCATGACATATACCCAAAATATACAGATTTCCATCAAATAATACTTAGAAAACAGAAAGATCTCAAACCGAATTAAAAAAAAAAAAGACAATAGACAAATGGCCAAACTGATATGACAGAGCTAGTAGAATTATCTGACAAAGACTTGTAAAGGGAGCAGGGGGCGCCTGGGTTAAGTGTCTGCCTGCAGTACAGGTCATGATCCCAGGGTCCTGGGATCAAGCTCCACGTCTGGTTCCCTTCTCCTCAGGGAGCTTGCTTCTCCCTCTCCCCCTGCCTTCTGCTCCCCTGCTAGTGTTCTCTCACAATCCCTGTCAAATAAATAAGTAAAATCTTTAAAATTTTTTTAAATTAAAAAAATGTAAAGGGACCATCCTAAAGATGCTTCAATGAGCAACAAACATGCTTGAAACAAATGAAAACATAGAGTCTCAGAAGAGAAAGAGAAAAAGAAAATTAGAGAAAAACAAAGAGATAGAAAGTGTTGGCATAGAAATAGAAGATATAAAGGAAAACCTCATGGAAATTTAAGAACTAAAGTATAATAACCAAAATAAAACAAACAAACAAAAAAAGCTCAATGGACAGGCTCAACAGCAGAATGGAAGTGACACAGAAAAAATTAATGACCTTGAAGACAGAACAATAAAAATGACCCCATCTGAACAACAGAGAGAAAATAGACTGAGGGGAAAAAAGGAATCAAGAGAATGAGAAGATAGGCCAAACTTGTCAGAAAAGATTTGCAAAATATATACCTGATCAAGAACTGTTACCCAAAATACTAAAAGTGGGGTGCCTGGGTGACTCAGTCAGTCGGGTGTCTGCCTTCAGCTTGGGTCATGATCCCAGGGTCATGAGATCGAGCCCTGCCTTGGGCTCCCTGCTCTGTGAGGGGAGCCTGCTTCTCCCTCTCCCTCTGCCTATTGCTCTGCCTGCTTGTATTCTCTCTCTCTGTCAAATAAAAAACAAAATCTTTTAAAAAAACAAGATACTAAAAGAATCTTAGAATTCAACAATAAGAAAATAAACAACCCAATTTTTTAAATGTGCAAAAGACCTGAAAAGACATCACTCCAAAGAAAATATAAAGATAGCAAGTAAACATATGAAAAGGTGCTCAGCATCATATCTCATTAGGGAATTATAAAAAAAATGAGATATTACTATACACCTATTTGGAATGCCAAAATCCAAAACACTGACAAATACCCAAACACTGGCATGGATATGGAGCAAAAAAAAAAAAAAAAAACTCTCACTCACTGCCGGTGAGAATGAAACTGCTGGTGGGAATGAAAAATGGTACAACCACTTTGGAGGCAGTTTGGCAGTTTCTTTTTTTTTCTCTGTTTGAGAGAGAGGAGGGAAGAGGCAGAGAGAGAGAGAAACTCAGGCAGACTCAGTGCTGAGCCTTATGTGGGGCTTGATCTCACGACCCTGAGACCATGACCTGAGCTGAAACCAAGAGTTGGACACTCAGCCGACTGCACCATCCAGGTGCCCAGTTTGGCAGTTTCTTATAAAACTAAGCCTACTCTTACCATATGATCCAGCAATCACACTCCTTGGTATTTACCCAGATGAGTCAAAACTTGGGTCCACACACAAAAACCTGCTCATGAAAGGTTATAGCAGTTTATTCATAATTGCCAAAACTTGGAACAACCAAGATATCCTCAGTAGGTGATGGATAAATAAGCTATGGTACATCCAGACAATGCAATATTACTCAGCACTAGAAAGAAATTAGCTATCAAGCCATGAAAAGACATGGAGAACCATAAACGTATACTGCTAGGTCAAAGAAGCTGGCCTGAAAAGACTACCTACTGTATGATTCCAACTATATGACATTCTGGAAAAGGCAAAACTATAGAGACAGTAAAAGGATCAGTGCTGGTCAAGGGTTAGAGGGGAAAGAGGAACGACTAGGTAGAGCACAAAGGATTTTTTTAGAGGGAAGGGAAAGGGGCAGAGAGAGAGAGTGAGAGAATCTTAAGCAGGCTCCATGCCCAGTGCCGGCCTGATCTCAGGACCCTGAGATCATGACCTGAGCTGAGATCAGCAGGTGGATGTTCAACTAACTGAACCACCCCTTGCCCTAGCACAGAGGAATTTTTAAGGAAGCAAAACTATCTTTTGTGATAATGTAGTGGTGGATACATGTCAATATATTTGTTTCCAAAGCCACAAAATGTACAACACCAAGAAAAAACTCTAAAGGAAGCTGTGAGGGGCATCTGGCTGGCTCAGTCAATAGTGCATGACACTCTTAATCATATTGGGAGTAGATATTAAGCTACCCATATCAGGGGTAGAGATTACTTAAAAAGAGAGTAAGCTGTGAACCTTGGGTAATAATAATGTGTCAGTGTAGGTTAATTGATTGTAACAAATGTGCCATTCTGGTATAGCATGGGGAATATAGTCAGTGATATTGTAAAAACTATGTATTGTGACAAATGGTAACCAGACTTATCATGGTGATCATTTTGTAATGTATGTAAATATCAAATCACTATGTTGCTTACTTGAATCCAATATAATATGTCAATTATATTTCAATAAAATTTTTAATTAAAAATTGAAAAAAAATAGGGGCACCTGAGTTACTCAGTTGGTTAGGCTCTTGATTTTGGCTCAGGTCATGATCTCAGGGTCCTGGGACTGAGCACCCATGTCAGGTTCCACACTCAGCAGGGAATCTGCTTGAGGATTCTCTCTCTCTCTCCCTCCACTCCTCCCCCTCCCTCCCTTTTTCCCCCTCTCTCAAATACATAAATCTTTTAAAAAATTTAAAAATTAAAATTAAAATTAAACCACAAATGTGCCACTTTGGTGTAGGATGTTGATAGTGGGGGAGGCTGCACCTGTGTGGAAGTAAGGAATATATGTGAACTCTGTCTACTTTCCGCTCAATTTTGCTGCCCTAAAAACTAAAATCTATTAAAAAAATGTTTTCAGGGGTGCCTGGATGACTCAGTTGGTTAAGTGTTTGACTCTTGATTTTGGCTCAGTTCATGATTTCAGGGTTGTGAGATCAAGCCCCATGTTGGGCTCTGTGCTGGAAGTGGAGCCTGCTTAAGATTCTCTCCCTCTCTTCCTTCCATTCCCCCCAACTCCTGCTCTCACTCTCTAAATAAATAAATAAATAAATAAATAAATAAAAAGAGCATCAGGGACCTGTGGGACAATGACAAAGGATCTAAAATTCCTGTCCTGAAGAGGAGAAAGTGTGGGGCTGAAAAGGTGTTCAAAGAAATTATGGCTAAAAACTTTTCAAATTTGGTAAGAGATGCAAATGTAGGATTCGAGAAGCTGAGTAAAACCCAAATGAGACAAATCTGAGGAAATCCACACCAAGATACATCGTAGTCAAATATCTGAAAACTAAAGACAAAAAACTTTCAAAGCAGAAAGAGAAACAACAGTTTGTCAGTAAAGAAATAGCAATTCAAAAGAGAAAATTTCTCGTCAGATACCATGGAGGCCAACAAAAAGTGACTCAACATTTTTCAAAAGCTGAAAGAAAAGAATCATGAATCTAGAGCCCTATCTCCAGTGAAAATATCCCTCAGGAATGAAAGGGAAATCAAGACATTCTCAGGCAAAGGAAAACTAAGAGCATTTCTCACAAGGAGACCTACATGAGGGAATGGCTAACTGAAATTTTCTAAACAGTACAGATAAAAGAAGAAATCTTAGAAAATTGGGAAGTAAAAACATGATAAGCAAAACTATGGGCAAATACAATAGACTTTCCTTCTCCCCTTGATTTGTCTGGCATTTGAAGGTTGAGGCCAGAATTAGGAAATTAATGTGGTTCTAAATTTACAAAGGACATCAGAGGCAATTATATTATAAATGGGCAAGGATAAGGGAATGCAAAAGGAGATAAGATTTCTATGCTTCATTAAAACTGGCAAAATGACCACATCATAGATTTTTGGTAACACACATACACACAAATGTACCTAGAGCACCCATTTAAAAAGTTATACGGGGTGTCTGGGTGGCTCAGTCATTAAGCGTCTGCCTTCAGCTCAGGTCATGATCCCAGAATCCTGGGATTGAGCCCCAGGAGCCTGCTTCTCTCTCTCCAACCCCCTGTGCTTGTGTTCCCTCTCTTGCTCTCTCTCTCTTTCTGTCATAAATAAATAAAATCTTAAAAAAATAAAATAAAAAAATAAAAAGTTATACAGAGTTACACTCAAACATTATAGATAAATCAAAATTGAATTCTAAAAACTGCTCCAGTAACCCAAAAGCAGGAAAAAGAAAGCAGAAATGAAAACAGACAGGAAAAAAAAAAAAAAAACAGAAAAAAAAATGGCAGACTTAAGTCCTAACATATTAATAACTATCTCAAATGTGGGGTGCCTGGGTGGCTCAGTTGGTTAAGCTTTGACTCTTGATTCAGATTAGGTCATGATCTCAGGGTTGCGAGACCAGGCTCCGTGTGGGGCTCAGCACTCAGGAGGGAGTCTGCTTAAGATTCCCTCTCCCTCTGCCCCTCCCCTTGCTCATGTGCATGTGTGCACATGCACTCTCTCTCTAAAAGAAAAAAAAATCTTTTAAAAAACTACCTTAAATGTAACTGACCTATATACACCAATTGAGAGACGGAGATTGGCAGAGTGGATTAAAAAGCATGACCCAACTACATGCTATGTACCAAAAACTCACTTGAAGTATAGTAATATTGGGAGGTTGAGAATGAAAGTCTAGAAAAATATATATCATGCAAACAGTAATAAAGAAAAAGTGGTGGTTATATTAATACCAAATAAAATAGACATGAGAGCAGAGAAAATTGCCAAAGACAGGGGAATTACATAATGATTAAAGGAGTGAATCCATCAAAAAGACAGAGCAGTTGGGAGAGAGTGGTGGGGTTACATTATATGTTTATATAAAAATTTAAAAAACTGTAAAAATAAAAAAAAGACAGAGCAATCCTAAGTATGAAGAATTTGCAACAGTGGTGCAAAATATGTGAAGCAAAACCTGGTGGAGCTGAAAAGAGAAATAGAAAAAGCTGCAATTACTGTTGGAGACTTCCTACATTCCTCTCTCAACGATAACAGAATTAGACAGAAAGTCAGGAAGCATATAGAAATCAACAACACTATCAACCAATGTGATCTGAAGAACATTTATAGAACATGTCACCCAACCATAGCAGAATAGCCATTCTTTTCCAGTACCCATGGAACATATGTCAAGATAGAACATATTCTGGGCCAGTAACAAACTGCAGCAAAAATTTTTTAAGTAAGCTCTATGCCCAACATGGGGCTTAAACTCATGACTCCAAGACAAAGAGTCACATACTCCACCCACTGAGCTAGTCGGGCGCCCCCAAACCCCAACAAATTTAAATGAATTGTGTTTAAATATGTATGTTCTCCAACTGCAAAGGAATCAAAGTTGAAATCAAAACCAGAAAGATAACAGGAAAATCTGCAAACACTTGGAAACAAATAATTCCCTCCTAAATAACCGATGGGCCAGAGAGTCTCATGGGAATCCAAAAAATACATTGAACAGAATAAGAATGGAAATACAATATACCAGAACTTGTGGTTTTTGACAAAGGTGAAAAACCAATTCAATGGAAGAAGTATAGCCTTTCCAACAAATGATGATGGAGCAATGGAACAACCACAGGCAAAAGAATAAACTAAGACGTAAGCTTCAAACTTTACACAAAATAGATCACAGATGTAACTTACAACCTAAGGCTATAAGCCTTTGAGTAAAAGACACAACAAAATCTTTGGGATCTAGAGTTAGCTAAACAGTTCTTGACACCAAAATCATAACCCAGAGGAAGAAAAATTGATAAATTGCACTGCATCAGAATTTAAAACATTTGCTCTGAGAAACACCAGCTGAAAAGATGGAAAAGACAAAGTCATTGTGCGAGAGAAAATATTTGCAAACCACATATCCAACAAAGAACTAGTATCTATAATATATAAAGAACTCTTAACACTCAACTGTAAAAAAAAGTCTAATTGTAAAATGGGCAAATGACAGAAACATTTTACCCGAGAGGATATGGCATAGGTGGCAAGAGAACACATGCAAAAATGGACATGATTCACCACTAGGGAAATACAAGTTAAAACCACAGTGAGATGTCACTTCACACACATTAGAATTGCTAAAATAAAAAAATAATGACAACACCAAATGCAGGTGAGGATGAAGAGGAACTGGATTCCTCATACAGTGCTGGTGGGACTGCGCAATAGTACAGCCACTCTGGAAAATCATTTCTCAAAAAATTAAAATACACTTATAATATGACACAGCATTTGCACTCTTAGGCATTTTCCCCAGAGAAATGGAGAATTTTGTTCATATGAAAACCTATATAAGAATGTTTATAATAAGTTTATTCATAATAACTCCAAACCGGGAACAACCTAGAGTTCTTCAACAGGTGAGTGGCTAAACAAAGTACAATGTATCCATATCATGGACTACTACTTAACAATAAAAGGTGTTAAATTTAAGATATGCAACAAATTGAACAAATGTCCACTTTCCTCATTTGTAATGAGATATCTGTGTGTGCAGGGCACCTGGGTGTCTCAGTGGGTTAAAGCCTCTGCCTTTGGATCAAGTCATGGTCTATGGGTCATGGTATCAAGCCCCACATCCGGCTCTCTGCTCAGCAGGGAGCCTGCTTCCTCCTCTCTCCCTGCCTGCCTCTCTGACTACTTGT
>ML095826.1:32864-44528 GCA_003697995.1 Taxidea taxus jeffersonii
CCCAGCCGATGGCCACTGCATGTATCGCGCCATCCAAGACCAGCTGGTGTTCTCGGTGACGGTAGAGAGCCTGCGGAGCCGCACGGCCGATTACATGCGCAAGCACGTGGACGACTTCCTGCCCTTCTTCAGCGACCCAGACACCGGCAACGCCTACAGCCGTGAAGACTTCTTGAGCTACTGCGACGACATCGTGCGCAGCCCGTCATGGGGAGGCCAGCTCGAGCTGAGGGCCCTGTCCCACGTCCTGCAGACGCCCATCGAGGTGATCCAGGCCGATTCTCCCGCTGTCGTCATCGGGGGGGAGTACACCAGGAAGCCGCTCACCCTCGTCTACCTGCGCTACGCTTGCAACCTCGGGGAGCACTACAACTCCGTGAGACCGCTCGAGGCCGGTGCAGTCGGGGGCGCGGCCCCGCGGCTCTTCTAGGCCGGCCGCTGTCGTCCTCGCCATTGCTGCCGCCGCCGCCGCCGAGCCTCCTCAGTAGGCTCTGTTTTTTTTTCCCCCCCTTCGGTTTTCTCGGTTTTTTTCTTGCTTTATTTTACTTGAAAGTCATACCCCCCACCCCAACGCTGTCCCACCCCCCGCACGCCCGCGCTCTCCTACCTGGCGGTTCTATCCCCTTCTCTCACTCATTCATTGCTTTGAGGGCTGGCGCGGGCGCGGGGAAGACTCAGGACGAGGGAAAGATCTGTACTGTACTATCTGAGGAGAGGAAGTTGGCCAAATTTTCACCGTGTCTTGCCCTGAAGGGTCTTTGCCTCCCTTGCTGATGAGAATTGGTCCCGCCGCACATGCCTTTGAGATCAAAATGAGAACTGGGTTTGATGCATTCTTAACTGGGGAGAAATTAGTTTTGCTCGGAATCTTCGGATTGTCCCTATAAATACATTGGATTTTAGATAAAGTTGGAGTTTCTGTGATCCCAATGCTTTGTGAATGCCTTTCTCTTATTCTTTGGGAACAAATGTATTTCGTGCTCTTTGTGGGAGGGCTGGGGGATGCTTTTTGTTTCAGCTGGGCTATTCCAGAGATGTCTCAAGTTATGAACAATAGTTCTCTAGTATTTAGCTTTGCCTTTTCATACAAATTTGTGTGGTGCGCCATGGATTTTACTTATTTAGGATTTGCTAAAGTCTACATAAGAGCATTTGTTAAACTCAGAAATTAAATGTATGAGCTAAACATAGAAATTAAATTTACAAAAACTGATAAGGTGAAATGTGAAAGATCTCAAGTTAATTTCCTTTATTAAAGTTAGGAAGAGCTATGACTTTATTCAAGTAGTTCATCCATTTCATTTTGTCTACAACTGGTAGGAAGCAAAAAGAGACACACTATTAGGCAGCCTAACTTTCTGTAAGGGTGAGACCCAAACTAGTAAGTTTTCTTCACCATGAGACATGAAAGGGTACAACTTTATTCAAGCAGTTGATCCAGTTTGTTGCATCTACAAGAGGTATAAAGTGTGAAAGATCTGAACCTAGTATATTTTCCTTAAGTCTTAGAGATAGGAAGCTACTTTAAAAGATTTTAAGACCTAAAAATAGTTGATCCATTTTGTTGTATCTACAACTGGCATGAAGCCAAAAAAAAAGTGAGCAATCTACTTTTGTTGATAGTACAGACTTACTGATATCTTGAGTTTGCCAGTAGAATAGTAAAAATGAAATGATTTGCAATAAACAATTTAAATTTTTTAAATCTTTAGAGCCTGTGTTTCAGTGAGATTACTTAAATTCATTTAAAAATCCAATGTACACGCCAAATGTTCTAAAACAAAATATATAATTTCAAATTTTTTAAAAAATATTATGCAACTTGTTTTTAAAATAAAAGTTTTAAAAATACCTGGTTCTCTATTTTTGTGTAGCTGACTTAGTTTGTACAAAGTTTGTATCCCAGGATCTGCTTCGGTAAAGGAATCCTGGAAGTCTAGGGAGAGGAGTTGGGGACCAGTTAAGGCTTTGGGGAGGAGGACTGGCCTGGTGGCAGCCTGGAGTGGAGTGTTTCCCAAGAATGGATTTAGGAGGAACTTTATCTAGAGGCTGTCCAGAGTTGATGTTTCACTCTGTGAAAAACATCCTGAAATTGTTTGGTTTTAGGATGTTCTCATTGCTATGCATGAAAAAGAACTCCCACTTCCAGTAACTCAGTGAGTCCAGCACTACACTGCAGAAAGGAAAGAAGTGCCAATGTTTCTTTTTTTTGGGGGGGGGTTGGAGGTGGGAGGGTGTTCCCAAAATGCAAAGCAGAAACCCTGCTAGATAGCTCACCTGTGTAAATATGTGTCAGATAAGTTTCAGATGGCAGGGGACTAAGACAAAAAGGCCCCTGAGAAAACCAGGGATTGGGTGCAATGTAAGAAGAAGGCCTTTTATAGGACTGAAAAGACTGGCTAGGGAAAAGAGACAAGGCCCAGAAGGAAGGCATAATATATAGAAGGGTGTTTGGCTGGAAAGGAGGGTGAAAGTTGGGGATGGGTTCATCCTAGAAGGAAAAATGGGACATGGCAGGGGAAAGGGGCACAGGTCGAGGAAGGAGACTAAGCTGATGAACAGGGCCTAGGCAGTAAAGGTCCCCTAAGTAGAGAAGGGGACCTGCAGTGGGTATAGCACACAGGTGAGCAAAGAAGGCCTGACTGGGGACATGGGCAAAGGTTGGTGAAAGCCTCTAGATATGGGAAGGGTGCTCTATTGGAGTGAGCTGCATTGGGTGGGGGGAGGGTGTCTGGCTAGGGTAGGAGACCTTGATGGAGAGGGGTTCACAAGCTGGAAAAGAGGGCCTGGATGCAAGAGGATTCCTGGCAAGGGAAGTGTTCCAGGCTGGGGGCGGGAGCAGAGGCTGGTGAAGGGCTTCTGTTAGCAGGTGACCCCAACCGGAGTGGGTTTGATAGGGAGGGGAATGGAAGCTGGCTGGGAACTAGGTCACTAGTTTCTGGGCAAGGGATCGAGGTAGGGGGCTCAAATAAGACTGGAAAGGAGGCTAGCTGGGGACTGAGACATTGGAAGGAGGAACAGACTGGTGAAGGGGCTACTCATTGGAGCAGAGGTCTGGCTGAAGGCTACACTGGATGGTAAAAGGATCCATGGTTGTTAAATGCGGAAATGGCTGGGCCAGGCTGCCCATCCAGGGGAGGGACACTTGCCTGGGAAAGGGTTCTGGAAGGAGAATGGGCCTTCCTGGGTAAAGAGGCATTGACTGGGAAATAGGGTCTAATCAGGGGTGGACTGGATGGAGGTGGGACCCAGGCTGGTAGAGGAGCCACCAGACTTAGAAAGTTGCACAAACCTGGACAAGGGGCCCAGGCTGGATTTGGGACACAACTTCGGAAGGAAAAAGGGACCTGCCCCTGAAAGGGTAGGGGCAGCATAGGGGATCCTTGCTGGGAAATTGGGCCCAGACAGAGAAGGGGGTTTAGGTAAGTAGGAGGCACAGACTGGAGAAGGGCCATAGGGTGTGGAAGCAGTCACAGCAGAAGGGAGCCTGGCTAGGACTGGGGAGATGTATGGGAGGTGCCGGCTACAGGCTGGGAAAGGTGGCCTAGGGATAGAGGCTTAGGTGGGCAAATGGGGCCAGGCAGGGAAAGCAAGTTATCTGGAGAGTAGGCCTGGCAGGGCAAGGTGGAATATCTTGGGGAAGAGGGAACGGGCAGAGAAGAGGGACATGAGAGCAGGCAAGAGAACTGGGCTTTGGACTGGGGCACAGTGTGGGGAAATAGGTCTGGCTAGGAAGAGGATAATGGGGAAGGGGAGGAATTGGCTAGTTGAATTAGAGGGGAAAGGATGAGAAAGGAGTTCTTGATTGTTAAAAGTGGGGGTGAGGGTGGGAAGCCTGAGGAAGGGCACCTGGCCAGGGAAAGAAATCTGGCTGGGAAAGTAGGCATCAGCTGCGGAGGACATAGGCTGGGTGGGGAAGGGGCCTAGATGTGGGAACGTGCCCATCTTGCAAAGGGAGCACCAGCTGAGGTTGGGAGACTGGCTGGAATGGGGCCACTGGGTGTGAACATACCCCAGCAGGGAAAGGTGGCCTGACCAGGGAGGGGCTCTAGCAAGGGAATAGGGCCTGGGAGGGGAGGGGGGTCAGGTCTGCCCCGGGGAGAAACACCCAGGCTAGGAAAGGCACCTGGGAGTAAGAGAGGTTTGGATGCCAAGAACAACATAAACTGGGCATGGCGTAATAGGTTAAGAGAGCTGGCCTGGAGAGGGGAGCTAACAGGTAAAGGAGCTGAAAGCATGGGCCTTGACAGGTTCTGGCTGAGGGAGGACATGTGGTTGAGGAAAGGGACCTAGCTGAGGAGGAAGGCATAGGAACAGGAAGGGGAGGACGTCTGGTGGAGGGGAAAGAAGCGGGAGAAGGGACTTGGCTGAGGAAGGGGACCTTACTGGGAAGATGAGCCTAGGCTGGAGGAAGAGGATGTAGGTCCCTCAGTAAAGAGAGCCTGGCTGGAGGGAGGAGTCTGTCTGGGTAACAGCTCCCACCTGGAGAAGGAGACTGGGCTTAGCATGGGGATACCTGGGGGTGAAGGGGTCCTGGCGGGGAAAGATCACAGGGCTGGGGAGGGGAATTGACAGGTGATGCAGAGCTGAGAGGAAGGTGTTCAGCTGGGGAAGGAGGCACTGGCTCTGACAGACCAGTGAAGGGACAGCTCCTTGGGAAAGAGATCCAGCTGAAGAGGGGAAAGGCCTGCACTGGCTGAGGAAGGGTAATAAGCTCGGGAGGGGGATCCTGGCGAGGCTTGCTGCAAAGGGGATACTGGCTGGGAATGTGGCTCGGCTGGGGAGGGGGTATAGATGGGTATATATGGGTAGAGGGGAAGCCTGCCTAGCAGGGAAAGGGAGCCCATCTAGGGAGTTGGCCTTGTCTGAGGAAGGGGCCTTAATTGGGGAGGAAGATATCAGTAAATGAAGAGAGCCTGACCAAGCTGAGGGGACCTGGCCAAGAGAGAAGGCATGGCTGGGTTCCACATTACAGGCAGGTAACGTGCTTCCGAAGGCAGACGGGCTTCTGATGGGGGACCGGTAATCTGCTGGGGCAGGCTGCATGATGTGGGGAAAGGGAACTACCTGGAAAAGGGGGCCCAGCTCTAAGGGGGTAGATATTGACTGAGGAGCAGGGTTTGGGAAGTGGACCTGGGTGAGGAACGAGGAGCAGGCTGGTGACAAGGACCAGGGGCTTGGCTGGTGTAGGGTATAAACTAATATGGGGTAAAAAGAAGATTCCTGGCTTTGAAGGAGGAAGAACTAGGGAGTAACACCTGGCTAGGGGAAGAGACACTGGCTAGAGAAGGGATTCTGGAGCGTTATCTGTGCATAAAGTAGATGGGGTGCTGGATACAGATGGGGCACTGTTGAGGGGGAAGGGTGCACTGGCTGGGGAATGGGGCATGGGCTGGGCAAGGGCCGTATCTGCAGAAGAGGGCACTCCTGGATGATGTGAGCCTTGCTTGAATGTGGGGGTGGGGGCTGGGCCTGGTGCTGCTCAAGAGAATTCTGTGGCAACTAAACAAAGCAGACAGCAGAGTCCCATTGTACAAGCTATCCCTGAATATGAGAGAAATAACTATTCCTGTCTTGGGAGCCCTTAAGATCTCACTGGGCCTGTCCCAGCTGCCTCCACTGGATCTGCCTTCAGCTAGAAGGAGAGGGAGGAGTTATCTCAGGCCAGATCCTAACCAGGCCCAGGGCACAAACCAAGAGAGAGTCTTCATTCTGGAATGTGGCAGGACACGAGGGATGTACAGTCTGTTCCATTTTGCAGCAGTGACCACAGTCACTGAAGTCAGTGACTGTGCTGGGCAGTTTCATGTCCAATAGCCACAAGCACTGTTCCCAAAGGGATCCAATTCTAGAAGCAACTTTCATTCATTTACTATTTTTTGTTTGTGCTTTGTCGTGTTCTCCCTCTTGCCATAGCAGCCGAAAATAAAGTACATTTACCTGGGTCTGAACCCCAGCTCATCTCATCTACTTCCTAGCTTTGTGACTTGAATAAGTCACCGAATCTTTTGGGCCTGTTTCCTCATCCATAATACGGACTTAGAGATATCTCTTGGGAGGTTAAGTGCATTAAATGAAAATACAGGGCACCTGGGTAGCTCAGTCAGTTAAGCGTCTGCCTTCAACTCCGGTCACGATCCCATGGTCCTAGGATCAAGTCCTGCATCAGGCTCCCTGCTCAGCAGGGAGCCTGCTTTTCCCTCCTTTCCCCGCTGGTGCTCTCTCTCACTATCTCTGTCACTATCTTTGTCTCTCTCAAATAAATAAATAAATAAATAAATAAATGCTTTAAAAGTTAAAAAAATTTAAATGAAAATACATAGAGTGCCCTGTACATGTTAGCTACTGTCAGTATCATTATCTAGGAGCCCAAGAACACAACATTATCAGGTGGGGCAGCAACCACCCCTTGATTTTGTCTATTGTGACTTTTGGCACAACTTGGCCTCTTCTCGTAGGTCTCACAGTGGAAGCAGAGGTTCTCCCAGGTCTGTCTGCCCCAGCTGTTACAGCTAGAGCTTCCTGGGCTGCAGTGTGAAAGCAGCGGTCACCGGAGTTCACCCCAAGTGCCCCCCTGGGGACAGGGTGACCCGCATGCAGGGACACCTCAGACAAGCCAGTATCTGCCTTCTAGGCTTTTTCTACACAAGCACATGGACATACAGTTTTTAAAAAACAAAGTTGGTATCATTCTGTTCAAGCTATTTTTTTTTTTCTGAGAGAGAGAGCACACAGGAGTGGGGAGAGGCAGAGGGAGAAAGAGAGAGAAAATCCCAAACTGACTCCATGCTGAGTCTGGAGCCCAATGCAGGGCTCAATCCCACAACCCTGAGATCATGACCTGAACTGAAATCATGAGTCAGATACCCAACCCACTGAGCCACCTAGGTGCGCCATCTATTCAAGCTACTTTTTTTTTTCATTTAACAATACACTATAAGCATTTCCCTATGTCCTTAAACAGTCTTCAATGTGATCATTTTAGTGCCTGCAGTCTAACCTGTGAATGTGCCATAATTTATCCTATTCTTTTGTTGGACATTTAGATTGCTTTCAATTTCTCACCACTATAAATATGCCACTGTTAATATCCTTGTAGCTGAATGTTTGTCTATATTTCTGATTATTTTCTTTTTATGGGATTTCCAGAAGTGATCTAGGTCAAAAGGAGAGCCTTTTCATGCATACTGCTAAATTGCCCTCCAGAAAGATTGTACCAATTTACATTCTCAGAGTATAAGAGTTATTTTCCCATATGGTTGCCAACACTGAAAATTATCATCTTTGCTAATTTGTTAGATGAAAAACATTGTATTAGTTGACCCTCTGTTGATTACTAGAATGGGAAATATTCCTCTAAGTGTTTATTACCATGTCTATTTCATTCATGCAGGAACAAATAATTCTTATTTTATTGCCTGTGCCAGAACTTTGCTTGGTTTTCTATTTGTCTTTTTCTTATGGATTTTTAATAGGTCCTTCCACTTGTCATTTGGATATTTAGAGAGAAATATTTTCTGATATTTTGCATATGCTCAATTTCAAAATTATAATGGGATCTGACTATCAATCTTTTTCTTTATGGTTTCTGCCTTGGTGTCGTATTTATAACAGTGTTCCCCATCCTGAGTTTGGATCAGTATTCTTGTATGCTTTCCTTCAGGGGTTTATGCTTACTCTTACTATTTAACTATATTTAACATCTCCCCCTGGAAATTACTTAGGTATAAGATAAAGACAGACATTGATTTTCCCCCATTATGGTAATTAGCCATTTATTGACTAATCTACCATTTCACCACTGATTTGGAGTACAACCTTCCACATGTATTGCACTCTTATAATATGAGGGTAAATCTTTTCTTTTTTTTTAAGATTTTATTTATTTATTTGACAGAGAGAGAGATCACAAGTAGGCAGAGAGGCAGGCAGAGAGAGAGGGGGAAGCAGGCTCCCTGCTGAGCAGAGAGCCTGATGTGGGGCTCTATCCCAGGACCCTGAGATCATGACCTGAGCCGAAGGCAGAGGCTTAACCCACTGAGCCACCCAGGCACCCCGAGGAGGGTAAATTTTTTCAATCAGTCACACAGAACAGCTGCATTCCAGTGACCTCAGTCTGCAAACACCAGCTGTCTATCATCCACTCATTATGTATTTTCTGATGAGAACAATAGAAGTAGAGGCGATAAACAATAGAGGGATAAAAGATCCAGTCCCAGCCCTCACCGTCTGGAGATGGCAGACAGGAAAATAGAAATAAACAGAGAGCAGCATGACCAGTGCTGTGACAAAAGGAGGCACAAAAGAAGGACGCCTCATCAGACCTGGGGCATCAGGGAAGCTTAGGGAGCCCTCACAGAGGACAAAGCCAGAGGGGAGGCAGGAGTGAAAGAACAGGGGGTATTCCTACTTATTTGACTACTTATTGGTGGTGGTGGAGAGGTGAGGGGGTTGTGGGAAGAGTCTGGAGAGGGAGACTGGCATGGTGGCCTGGCCTTAGTAAACACGAGTTCTACTCACAATTTTACAAATTAAATAGGTACAAATTAATGAGATACCATTTTTCATCAAATTAGCAAAAAATAAAGTTTGGTAATATGTTGATGGGGAAACAGACACCCTCAAACACTGCTGATGGTATGCAAACAGGTACGATCTCTTCGGAGGGCAATTTGGCAATACCTACCGATTTTAAAGCACACAAACCACCATCTGTTGTATTTTTTAAAAGATTTTATTTATTTATTTCACACAGAGAGAGAGACAGAGGAGAGGGAACACAAGCAGGGGTAGTGAGAAAGGGAGAAGCAGGCTCTCTGCTGAGCAGGGAGCCCAATGTGGGGCTTGATCCCCAGGACTCCAGCAGACACTTAACGACTGAGCCACCCAGGTACCCCATCTGTTGTATTTTTATGGGTAGAAATATACAGTTTCACTTGTGCATGACTAAAGTGAAATATATTCAGAATGATAATATCAGTTGCCTTTGAGGAAGGGTGCCAGGTTGCTGAGGGAAAAGAATGGCTGGCAGCTTTTCACTATGAAATCACTTGAATGTCTGATATTTTGAACTATATGAATTAATAAATAAATCTAAGCCTAACTCATTAAAGAAAATGCACATAGCTTTTGTCCTAGCAGTCTACATTCAGGGCTCTATACTACAGATCTACTTATTACACATTATATTTCAAGGATGTTCATTACAGCATTTTTTCAAAGCAATAATCTGGATACAACCTAAATATCCTCAGGAAGGACTAGCTGAATAAATTTTGAATTGTCCATATGAATTGTTTCAGGTAGGGAGAGGGGTATAAATGGGCAGGTGGAAGGAGAAAGATGGTGAGCTCTTTTAAACTATATACTTCTATATAGTTGGATTTTTAATTGTAGTTACATACATATTTGTGGTTACAAATATATAAATATATGCAAGCATATATTTATGTAAATATCTAAATTTTATGATATATAAATCTATTTACATTTTGGGTATATATTTGTACGATATCCATTTAAACTATTTTTAAGTTACACTTCAGTGACTCTGAGTTTATTCACATTGTTGTGAAACCATCAGCACCATCCATCTCCTGAACTTTCTCATCTTCCCAAATTGAGACTCTGTATCCTTTAAGATACATTCTCCCTTCTCAAGGATCCTGGCAACCAACATTCTACTTTCCATCTCTCAATCTGACTACTCCGGGTATCTCACATAAGTAGATTCATACAATAGTGGTCCTTCTGTGACTGGTTTATTTCACGGAGCGTAATATCCTCAAGTTTCACCCATGTTGTAGCATGCATAAGAATTTCCTTCCTTTTTAAACCTGGAGAATATTCCATTGTGTGTATATTACATTTATCCATTATATTGTTGAATATTTATATTGAACAGTGGATCTAAAAAAATTGAAAAAATAATTTTGAAAATCTAGGACAGTCCTCCTATCTTCTTTTTGCTCTGGAACAGTGTAAGTAGCATAGGAATGATCTGTTCCCTGAAAGTTGGAAATAATCCATTTACTCTTGAAACTGGGTCTGGGCCTTTTTGGAAGTAAGAGTCTTAGACAGTCAGGTACAGTCCTTGGAAGAAAAGTTATGCAATGTGAAAACAATTATAATTTATCTAAACCAGACAAGGACAGAAATTGAAGAACAGAAAACCAGGAGGTAAAGAGTAAATGTGACAATTTTATCTCTCAGAGGGTGAGTCAAAGATACCATTTCACTTTTGAAGTTGCAAAATTGAGAATGATAGGCCGAAGCATGGTGTTTAACATCATAGAGGTAACCACCAGTGGAACCAAAAACAGATTGCCTAGCTCCCATTTAGAAGATTTTTTTTAAAAAGAAGAAAAAGGTGGGGCACCTGGGTGGGTCAGCGGTTTAGCGTCTGCCTTTGCCTCGCTCGGGTCATGATCCCAGGGTCCTGGGATCAAGCCCCTCATTGGGCTCCCTGCTCAGTGGGTAGCCTGCTTCTCCCTCTCCATCTCCCTCTCCCCCAGCTTGTGTTCCCTCTCTCGATGCGTCTCTCTGTCAATATAAATACATAAAATCTTAAAAATAAATAAACAAACAAACAATTAGAAAAAGAAAAAAAAAGAAGAAAGAAAACCTGGCTCTTGGAACAACAAAGAGGAAACAAAGGAAATGGGGGGGACAGTTTACTGGCCTTCCTTATGGGGAGGGAAGATGTTTGAGAAGAGTAGGGTGGCTTAAGCATTTTTTTCCTGGTGTCTTCATTTTTACTTCGGTGTCAGTGATTTTACATATGAAAATACCGAGGATGTGCTCTGCTTCTGTGGCCTGCACCTAGTTTCAGAAAGATGTCTTCTTATCTCTTTTTGGTTCCTTTTTGGTTCAGTGGGTCTTTCCTAGGGGAATTATGCAAATGCACATTTACTCAACCATCAAGTCCCAACTTCAGTTGGCATGGAAAAATGTGCCCCCCTAAATATGTTTATTACTTCTGAATGACTTTTGCCAAAACAACTTTAACCACTGACCTGGGGCCCTCTATGGGCCCTTCCAGCTAGCTCACTCCATGTCTCTTTTTGGTGTGTGTGTCTCTCTCTCTCGGTCTGTCTCTCTCATTCTTTCTCATACACCCGCACACACACAAATCTAGGACTTGTCTCTAAACATTGTGTGTGTCTCCACAACACCACAAGACAGGAGAAATAAGGAAGCAGTTTGGGTTTGGCATAAGAAAGAACATGCTGGGCACCTGGGTGGCTCAATTGCTTAAGTGCCTGCCTTCGGCTCAGGTCATGATCCCGGGGTCCTGGGATCGAGTCCTGCATGGGGCTCCCTGCTCAGCAGGGGGCCTGCTTCTCCTTCTGCCTATGACTCTCTCTCTTTCATGAATAAATAAATAAAATGTTTTTAAAAAGAAATAAGGAAAGAAAGGAAGTAAGGAAGAAAGAAAGAACAGGCTGATAATCCAGAGGTATTTGAAAATATACAGAACCATCTCACCAAGTGGCGAGGTCTCTGTTATTGGAGGATAAACAGCACTTCACAGAGGTTTTCAAGCATTTCAAGTATCTAGTGGGCACTTAGACTCTTTCCACCTCACCTGAGAAATTAGAAAACAAAAGAGGAGTTCTTCTTTCTTTCTTCTTTTTTTTTTTTTTTTTTTTTTTTTTTTTTTTT